>VWPU01004555.1:0-30886 GCA_013398955.1 Callaeas wilsoni
CCCGTTCCGCGGCGCGGGCAGCGCGAGCGGGAGCCGCGGCCCCGCCCCATGACGTCATCGCTCCGGCCGCGCACCTGATCCCCGGCAGGTCGCGCCTTAAAGGGGCCGCTGCGGCCGCAGCCCCCGCGGGGAACGGCGGCGGGCGGCGCGCTCGGGTAACGCCCACCTTCCCCCGCAGGGCACGCGGCGCCGCCCCACGCCTTCCAGAGCCTCTCCGGCACCTCTTGGCACCGCCGAGAGACCCTTCAGCCGCGCCCTGCCCCCGGACGCCTGCAGCCCTCCTCCTCGGAAAGAGTTGTCCCAGGGCGTCGATTATGTAAATAATTTGGGCAAGCAAACCACTCACCTGGTGGATTTTAGCAACACACTTCAAACCCTTTCCCATTCTTTCCACAGCTCTTTTCAAGAGGCGGCCGTGGCCATAGTCGGCTGTGCCTCTCTGACACACCTCCCATCCACGAATCCAAACAGATACAGTTTTGAAAGCACTTGAAGGCCGCAGCTTTCCTCTTTTACCCTAAAAGCGCAATGCCAGTCTGCCCATCGGTAAAGGACAGCTTGACCATTCTCAGCATCATGTTCAGAACCAGATACTGCACAAGAACTGCTCTATATCTGCCAGAAGAAACCTGCCAATGTAACATGGCACAAAACTGATGACCACTTAGTTTGTATCAACAAACAAGACACACTCAAAATGCAATTGGGGCAAATCAAACTTATCACTATCCTCTTCCCTAATCAAAATCAATTGTCCTCTTACCCTGCTCAGCGATCCTCTCTACTAAGGAAATGTGCTGGAGGACAAGAGACCTTTAAATCACAATCTGCATCGCTTCAACTCAAGACAGGCAAATAACATGAAATAGGGAAGAGAAGATAATGAAATGGAAGATACAAATACTAGAAGTTCCTGTTCAAAAAGCAAATTTGAACAGAAACATGGCAGTTTCTGTACTGTCATCTTTCTTATTTCTATCTACCCAAATCTATCTATTTCTATCCTATTTATATCTAATCCATAGAGAAAAATACTATTCTTACATAGCCAGACATGAAAATACATCACTCTCACCTAAACCTCAAGGAGGTTGCTGGGAATTCTCAATTTGCAGGCACTTTTAAACTCTCTCACTACTGTTATCAGCCATCAGTCTAGACAGACTACCAGGATTAATCATCATGTCTTCCAACTTTCAGGGCAACTTCATGCAAATGAATTAATCTCTGTCTGCTCTAATTCCTCATCTGTAAAATGGACAAATGACACCTACTATGCTAACTCTCACGCATGCTTGCAGGGATAGTTCCTCCTTTTAGATATCAAAGATGAAGTAATAATAGAGCACAGTGTCACTCATCGTCCAACTAGTATCAAAAAACTTTTATTTAACCTTCTACAGCTGTTTCCAAATAATTATTTGATTCTGCAAAAGTTCTTTGTTTCTATGCATGGGTTCCACCCTCAATTATACCAGCACTCATCAAAAACAGTGTTGGCCACTGGAAGTGCAGCATTCAGAAAAGAAGAGAGATAGAATTCTGCTGTGCATATGGGAACAGGCTGAATTGTACTTTAACACAATATATTATGACCTCATACACAAGCTTTTGCTTCTTGCTTTATTAATAAGGAGATACCATAAATATACATGTAATCAGATACTTCAACTCCATTCAACTCTTGTTTTCCCTTATAGAGATTACGGCTTCCCCCACCCCCGTGACCTTTGTAGGCACCCAGATGTCCAAAACCATTTTATGTTCAGACCCCTTTTTTTTCCCCCCTCATTTTCCTGAGTACTTACAAAATCTGTGTTTCTGCTTTAGTGAGCTTAGTTGCCTAAGATTACTATACTAAACAATCCGCACTATTTTTCAGAAAATGATGAATGTGAGACAGCATGTTTTCTAAAATAGAATTTCACTTTCATACTAATCTCAGATAGCATGCAGACAGAAGTTAAACAATCTTATTTTATTTAGGTACTTTTAAAAAAAAGGAAATGCTTAATGCTTCTAGAACTAAGGTACATCATCCCCTCACCTCCTTAGGCTATTATTTAAACATTAAAATATTTTGCTTTTTTATCTTTCATTCTGAGGTGACAAAGTGTGTGGAACAATCAAAACAGTTATACTACACTATAATTAAAAAAACCCACTTATGGTCAAAAACTAGGTTGCCAGTTCATTAGTGCTAGTTTCAATTCAGCACCTCATTTGCTAAAATTTTTGTGGCAAACAGTGGGGTTTTATTTTAAATTATATTCAGAGCAGACTATCTTAATTATTGATAACAATAAATGTGGAACTTAAATGCACTCAAATACACTTTTCCCTAAGTAAAAGTAGTTTTAATCAGTTTAAAATGTCATGTTAAAAATAATAATCCCTTGTTTGGTTGCTATCCACCTTGTTCGGTGTCTTTTCGATCACTGAACTCCCACCCTTAGAGAGACATCTGTGCAACTTCAGTTGGAACCTGGAAGTCAGCTCTTCACAGCTGACAGATCGACTATTGTCTGTAGCATGTTTGCAGTGCTATTGCTTATCCAGACTATTGTGTTGCCTTCCTGTTGCCTTCCCCTAGAACTATTAAGTTAAACCAACATATTTACACATATTACCATTCCACATTAGCTATCCCACTAACAGTGTTGAATAAGCAAGACTTAATAAGTAAAGTTACAGCTCAGTTCTGTCTTGCACAGTGAAATCACAACAAAATCACTTCTGAACTTTATTTTATGTATGGAACACTGGATTTTTATCCACATTTCGGTGCTTAAATAAACTCAGTGTACTTTTAGTCCTCTAAATAAATTGATGTCGCTTAGGAGCACTTAGCTACTAAGTTTCTAATGTAACATTAATTTCATTTATTTCTGTTGCCACAAGACAATTCAAACTCCACTTTACAGTGAAAGTGGCTGCATCCGTCTCACTAAATTTCAAGTTTGGATTGTAATTCTGCTAACAGAGTCTTCATAACACCACACTTTATGCTTATAAATAAAGCTTCTATTATTATTTTTACAGTTATTCTACACAGAGGCAGACAAATACTAGGTACTATGACATGCAATAGCCTAATCCAGCCTTCCACAATGGGCAGCATCCTTCCTCTACCAAATAAAGCAAAGCAAAAGTAATTTTTGTTAGTCCAAAGTTAATTATCTTCATTAAGTCGAGCACAGAAAGTACAACATGATGCAGCATAAAGAGCAAGTAAGACAGGTCTGTGCTTCCTCAGTAGATTTGCAAGTGCAGCTAAACAAGGAACTCCAGTTCCAGAAACCTAAATTATTTAAGGCATGTACATTCCAGGTCTAAGAAAAAATAAAGCCATGAATTTTCTGATCTACCTATGGCTTTCCAAAACAATAGGTAAGATACAACATGAAATTATCCGTTGATGAGCAGCCATCTGCTGCTGTAAATTTCATTCCAACCATGCAAGAGAAAAGCAGCTCCAGTGTCCTAACCTCGGGTGCTGGCATGAGCTGAGCTCCCAGCTCTGCAGCATCACAGCACTCCCAAACCCCAGGCCTTCTTAAGTACATCATTTGAATCACACCAAATGCTGGTTTGGCCTCCTACACCCAGTACTTAAGAGCTGGTTGATGAGGCTGCAACATCCTGCAACTTCTATACTACGGCATCTCTTTATTATACATTCCTCCTACATAGCAGTCTTACCCTCCAGTTCCAGTGGCAGATGCTATTGGCATTCTCTCTGAGACTTAGTATTTGGGGCATATTTTTCAAAGATTATTTTATCACTGAGTATTCATGAACAATAACTGTCTTACTTTGCATTCCACTACAGTAAGGGTCCTCCTATTTATGTCCTAGTATCTATATCACCTACTAGATTCATACAGCTAACTCTGTATTTTCTACTTTAAAGCAAGAGTTTCTGGCTCTGGTGGTTAAAAATAATACCATTAAAATATGGCTAGAGCTTGGAAAAGCACCAATCTGTGAGTTTTCCACGTAGATTTGTCTGGAAATTTGAAAGCTAATGATCAATATTTAAATAATCAATACCAACAGTAACTTTTCTTGCAGATAATATGAACACAAACATCCATCTAGGAAAGCAAGGTACATGATGCAGGAAAAATAATAGAATTTACAGCATTTAGTCCAAATTCACTACATGATGGAGAAACAAAATAGTAGTAGCAGAGAGAGAGAGGAGTTCGAATGATCTCCTCATAACCAAAACAAATCTTTTCAAGTCACCCTGATCCTTTCTGTAATATGCAAAAACCTCCACCTCTTAAAAGCTTCAGAGTGTCTCCCTGCAGGATGCTGGACTCCTAATGCTTCCATATCAGATACCTGCCCTGTGTTTAAAGATTGCCCATGGGAGAAAGGAAGGGAAATATTAGGCAAAAACATAAATTGAAAGCAGCTCTTAATAAGTTATTAGGGAGAAGGAATACTGAAATGATGGCATTTCCTTCACATTTACTTAAACAGAAAACTCCATTTAAAAGTGCTTGGAGCTGTGACAAATTCCATTCTCAGTCGCAAAATTCAGGTTTGGCTGGCTACACTGTACACAGGCTGTTGGCTTTGACTCACAAAATCTCTTTGAGCAAACAGAAACTAAAAATGCTAAGTAAGGTAATTTCCAACTGCGATGATTAAAGACACGTATTCTAGGGTATAACAATACAAATAGAGACTCGACGTATACTAACAACATATGTTACACCCCCAGGTAACTGAAGCTTGCACTCATTTCTTCGTGGAGAAACAGACAATGGAAACTGGGAAAGATTTCATAAACAAAACAATTACCAACAGTACACTCCTTGTTTTCATATGCTAATCATATGTCCAGTACTCGGAGTGCTGGAGAAACAACTAAAGTCATTACGAAAATAAGAAAGAAATAAAAGTTGACTACTGACAGGCTCGTTAAGGGCCTCTGAAAAGGAAAAAAGAGCTGAAAATCTTGGGTGGTATAACTCTTACTTGTATAGTGAGATATCAACAAAAAAAAGATGAGGCTACTGAGTTAGAGGATGTTAGAACTCAAAGGACTGGCAATATGGAGACTGATTGCATCATCATTTTGTCAAGGGATACTGTCTCAGGGTAAATTGTCTCCATGTACAAAGTGTTCATTTTTTACTCAGTAACATTCCAAAAAGTCTGTAGGTACTGTTCATTAATCTTAAAATAATGTTGTTGTTCAAAAAACAGCTAAATAAAATACTTTAGGAGAAAGAACAGTCAGACATCTCAGAAACCGGTCCTTTGTTCATGATGAGACCTAATCTACACATTTTGCAACATTTTAAGATCACTCATCTTTCCCTTTTTCTCATGGATGGGCTTTATACCAAACAAACTTCCTGAAATTGCCTACCACATACACACAAAATTATGCCTTCTGGTTCTCTTTTTGGCACTTGCACACTCACTCCTCTCCCCAGTTCAAATTATTTCAGTCTTTCCAATTAGGCCTCATTTTCTAGACCTCAAATTATTTGATTACTCTTCTCCCAACCTCTACTCAGGTGAGCTCTATTTCCTTAGGGTATTTGCCCTAGTGAGATGCAATACTTCAACAGAGGACTTACGGATAAAGAAAAAAGAAAAACAGATTGTTCTGTATCTTTTTATCCCTCCTGGTATAACATTTGCCCTTTTACATCAGGAATTTTGGAGAATTATCATCTAATTACTTGTTCCCTACAGTCTAATTGTGCATTCATGATTTCTGTTAACAGTAGAACTTCAGTCTGTCACTATTTATCTCCTAAGACTTTCTTAATTTTTTCAAAATAATTTTGTGCTCATAAACTTGTGTCCTATGTATATATATTCCCTCCGAGTTCTAGGGGCATTTTTAGTGAATCAATTTTGTAAGCACACTCTCTGTTCTATCAGCAAGGTCATTAACAAGTAGACTGAAATGAAGCAGAATGAGTACAGACCCAACAGACCGTGGCGGATCCACATTCAATACAACCATTTCATTCTGACAGACAATCATTAGTAACCACCTACTAGGCACAGTCATCCACCAAGTCTTGCTCCTACTCTACGAGAGTTTCTTTCAGGTCACATTTCTTCCCTTGTTTGCAATATTATAGCAAGAAACGCTGCCAAAGAACTCACTAACATGAAAAACACCAGGAGTCACACTTTTCTTGTCAATTCACTGGCCTTATTGTCATGTTACAGAAGAAAATGAAACTGGCATGACTGTTTACTCTTCCTAAATTCATTGTGCTTGTGCCTCATGTTCCTGTTGTCTCCCTGAGGCTTATACTTTCTGCAAGAATTTGTTCAAAATGTGGAAGATAGGAGACAGGAAATTATAGACCTTTCCTCTCTTTACCCACCCTCTTCACATTTTCAAGTGTTCCAGCATCTCAAAGGGTAGCTAGTTGTACTGATATAGCTTCCATCACTTTTTTTTTTCCTTAACCAGTCAGAGGATGCATGTCATCAGGATCCAACCTAATAAATAACCTACCCCAGTAGGTTTTGCATTCTAAAAAGTATGCATTTTATTTCGTCCTTGTGCAAACTGCTGCTCATTTATACTCCTGCTAATGTTTTGAGGATATTTTCATAGTTCTTACTTCTAGTCCATCTTACAAAGCTGTGCTGCCTATCAAAACCCGCGTTACAGAGCCATGGCTCCATGGCTGCTGGGAGAACACCGCGGTGAGTGCAGCTCGGCGGCGGCGGTGCTCCAGGGCTGCCCAGCTGTGCGGCCCTGCCGGAAGGAAGGGGCTCTTCCCGCTGGGGTGGCCATCTCTAGTGCAATGCCAACACAGCAGCGCTGCACGAACACAGGAACAGAACCAGCAGAACCAGAGCTCTGCAATCCACTGAACAATCACACCAGCAAGGCGAGACCAATTACCAGATCGTTTGCAGCATATTAGCGTCGCTTCTGTGTCAATTATGAACTCCGTGCCTACACCCAGCCGGGCAGATGGAGCTGGGTCGGATGGAACGCGAAGACACGTACTTCGTTCACAAAATTCATGCATATACACTGAACAAGGCATTGCAGGTTAAAAACAGGAGTAAGCCTCACACAGATGATCCTGCACATACGCTGGCTCTCGCACTGTTATAGCACAGCACACAAACCCAGCAACCCTTCTGTAAATTCCTACATTGTTGTACCATTACTTTTAAAACGTTAGTAACTTGCTGTCCTTGCCCAAAATTAAACTGCATAATAATACCCTTATCATAGTACATGTGTATGTGGCAGTTTAAGATGCAAACGTTTGATTACATTACTTTAAAATAGCAACAAAAAACAGGAAGAAAAAAGTTTAAAACACATGAGTTAAAGATAACTAATACCTATGTTTTCTTAAGCGTATTGTAGGTTATTCACCATGGATCCTAATTGTTTACTTCCTTTTCCTAAGAATTATACAATGACTACATAAAACTGAAAAACTGTTCATTATCTTTCGTGTACACTAAGCATACCCGTAGCCTTCTAGCCCTTCCCTTCATTGAAGCTTAATCTTCCCAAAAACATCAGAGACCAAAAGAAGTAAGATAGTGTAATACAATTGTAAATTAATAAAATTAGGTAGGTTGCAAAAGTATCTTAAAAATTAATTAGTTCCCCTAAGATTATCCAAAATTCATCTGACACACTGTATAATTTCATTACAATACTTGATAAAATAGCAGAGCAAAACCTAACAAGTTTAACATTAGAAGAAAAAGAATAAAAATACTATTTGTGTAGATTAATGTAGTAAATGAATGCTTAGCTGTTGGGGAGTATCTGACTTTATTTAATTAAAAGTGCAAATACTAGTGTTTTTGAAGGGGAAAAAAAATACCATTGCAGACATGCCTGCTTTGTCCTCCTCAAAAGCAAAAGGCTAAAGCACTGATTTATCATGGCTTAATAAAATACTGACCACCAGCTGAACTGCATTAACTGACTAATGCACTTCTAGTCTAATTACCCTGAGAAGCAAAACGAGTTAGTATAAACCACTAGTGAATTAACTATATATACTCAGTGAAATCTCAGACAATATAACAAAAGAAGATTTACATTGAAACTGATCAGTCACTAATTTACATCTTATCACATTTTTTCTGATGAGATAAAGTAATTTACAAGGACAAATATTCAGGCTTCGACTAGTGGGATTTTGGAGGAGGATTTTGTTTATTTGCTTATTTGTTTTTTGCTATAGACACACTAAAGGATTAATGTTCGGAAGGTAGTAAAAATATTACAAATTCTATTAATCTTGAACATTAATATTAATCACTAATCACAACTAAATCACTAATGAGATAGCATTTTACTAGCCAGTTTGGAGTGGGCTGGCATTCAGTATATTTTGGAACAGATATGAAATACTAACGGTTTGATTTTTCTTTTACACGAAGTAGATTGATTACTAGTTCCCATAACAATCATTTCAACTCTGAGCTCAAGAACTTAATGTGTTTAGGAAAATTTGCATGGTAAGAGGCACATCACCTTGCAGACTCTGTACTGCTGCCTTATATATGTGACAGCTATTAATAGAAAAAAAATCACATTGATGCAGGCTCCTAATATGACCTTTAAGCTCAGAAAGAAGTAAGAACTCTCTCCTATTTAGTTCACTGCCTGCTACATGATAGCATGTGAATACAACACGTCTGCTCTATTCACAACCACGCTGGAATTCAATATAAACACATATTTAGTTTAATAATTCTCTAACACAATTTGAACAGTTAGTACAGTCTGTATTCACAATGCTTGTTTATGCTTAGTCCTAGCTGTAAGTTCAGTTGCATCCCATCTATATGGTCAGGACCTATAACAAGAAATAATTACTGCTGATTACTATCCAGAGAAAGCTTGTTCTGTGAAGGTGTTCTTCATAATTAAATCTAATTTTTGTCTCTTGTGTATAGATATGCACACAAGTTACATTAGCAAAATCATTTGCTAACTCAAAAGAATTCATTGTAATGTTTCATTATGCTACTTCACATATCCTCCAAGAACTTCCACCCCAGTAGAACGTAACAGATTTTATAACTATTTCTGTAAGAAGACAGACAGTTCAAGATCTGGTTCCTCTTCTCACTGAATTGGGGATGTGACAGCATCGGAACAGCCAGAACACCCAAATTTTATTCCGAGTTCTACACTAACATCTTCTGACAAGCCAAGCCTCTGTGCCCATCCATTCTGGCTACTTATGATACCATGCCAAAGTTAACTTTGTTGAAATATCTGGATTGAAAGGCTAGAAACAGAATTCCGGTAAAAAACATGTCCAGAACTGAGTTCACCAGGATTCATTTGAATTTTCAAACAGTAAAAAGAATTCTGCCTGCTTATGTAGAGATCTTCAACCCCTTGCTTGTCAGAGGAAGCCTTGTTTGTAGGCATGCCTCACAAGCAGCAAGGGACTGGTGCCACACAAAGCAGCTGACCCTGGCTACAACACATGTGTTACCATGCCTGGGTAACAGCTACACACAATTTGTCAGGGAACGCTGGAATGGATGCTGATGTAATAAATACCGAATGGAAACCAATGCAGTAGCAGCCCGGTTCTCATTCCTCTAAAATTTCAACTGCCGTCATCTTTTCCATGGTATCAGCCCACCAAGAGCTACTATTTGAATACATAAGCTAAACATAAAGACATTATTGAAGCAAAACAAATTGTGCGTATTCCTTTCTTAAATATTTACCAGCCCACCAACCTCCTCTTCTTTATATTTACTTCTCCTTTGACAGATGAACAGCTTTGCAACTTAAAAAAAAAAAGGTTGCAAAAAATGCAATGAGCAAACTCAGTATTAAGGCTCACAAATGTCTGAAATCAAAACACCTGACTTGAGTTCTTCTCAATTTTCCTTTGTATTTTAATTCTCCTTACTGCAAAGAATCCAGAAGAGCTGAGTAAGCAAGTGATGTCACTGGATATAAAAGAGGCAGAAATTGCATAAAGTGTAAAGATGCAATGCATATCAATTTATCTCCCAATTACTTACATAATAGATATTGTTGCTTTTTATTATTACATCTTGCAAATTTACACCATTTTAAACATGCGTTCTAACATTTTGCCTAGCAATTCTACTACGAGGCCTAGCAATTATCTACTAGGCAGTGTTATATTTCTAATTAAAACATAACTAAACATGCAATCAAGTGACATATAAAACCTGTATCATACATAACACAAAGCTTTCAGTGTTGGCATCCTGGCTGCATCCAGAAATCTGAAGGTACCAGTAAACATATCTTCCTGTTATGCCATTCAATGGGAATAAAAGGCTCACAAGGCTGAAATTTAAACAGCCTAAGAAAGCAGGACTGATTCCAGCTGTAAACATGTCTGCAATTCCAGTCATGGGTTGCTGCCTAAGGCAGAAACAACCACTGAAATCACAGAAATTCCCTCCTTGTAGAAACTTCTGTCTGCAAGAAAGAGGCTACTCTAGTTGTGGAAGCAGAACTGACATCATTAAAAAGGAGACAAATCCTGCTCTACATTATCTTAGTCTAAATTCCAAATAATTTTGGCAGCACCAGTATGCATTTAAAAAATCCTAATGTGACAGAGGAAAAATTTCCCTAATGACCCTTTTAAAGAATCTCCAAAGCAATTCTGCCCTGAAAATACACGAAGTATTTCCTCCAGCACAGGTTTCTTTATAAAAATGTCAAAGGGATTTTTGGCAGCAATAATAATTTTCCTACCTCAACTTTCAATTTTCAAAACCATGATTTCAAAGATCTCAGTCTGCCAATGGGATAAATTGTGACATTAAGTCCAGGTAAGCTTAGAGGAAGGCACTGGATTTGGCATTGCATTTCCCAAAGCACATGCAGATGACAGGCAAACACACACACATGCTTCACCCTCTGCCCCCAAATTCAGAAACCAAGACATTGAAGTGAATGCCTTTGAGACAGAACAACATTATTTTCCCTCTCTAAAGTCAGCTGGGTAATTATACCCTGCAAGTAGTGCTGAACACTTGAAGGAGTAATTAGACTTTGCAGGTGTGTCATTTATTTTGTAAAGCCCAACAGGAGAAAAAAATTGCCATAAACACCTGTTTGACCATTAGCTTTTTTGGGAAGTTCTGACTAATATAAGAAGTTACAAATGTTCATGTTTCAAAAGCCAGAAGTTAAGCGATTGGCTTTGTCTAGACTGATCTATGTAGTGTTCCATTAGTATTATTATGTTTTTATCAGATCAATAAGAAAATCCTTTGGGAAAGTTGATTGGAAAACCACAAAGAAAGACCTACATACTAGCTACTGTTGCAAACACAGTTTTGTCCAAGGAGTACATTGTGCTACTTTTTCTATTTCTTCTGAGTAGGTAAACTGCTTATGAGATGAAGAGTTAAGGACAGCACTAGTAACTACGAGCCTTCATGCTGTCCTGAGTTAGGGCACCCAGGGATAATAACATAAAAATGCTGGCCTTCATTAAAAGAGACTGAGGGTTTATCAAAATCAAGAATTTTTCCACAACCTCTTTAGAGCAGCCCAAAGTTGGCCTTCACTAGTTCTTAACAGATTCAAAATCATGATCACTGCTTCTCATTCACGTGGTAATATGATCAGTCAATGGAAAATTCCTTTGGTAAGCAGCCAAGGCAACTTCTCCCCACCCTGACAAAAAAAAATAAACATATTTTAAAACCCACACAAACCAAACCAGTTGATATTCATAAAAAAGGGGAGAATTGAAGATCCTTTGTTTCATTTGACACCATTTTCCTCTATATTCAGTAGCTGTTTGGATTTTTATTTTTTTTAGGAACAAAGAATGTTGGCAGAGTTAAAACTGTGTGACTACACACCTAAATAATGGAAGTGGGCAGAGGAAGAAAAATTGAAACACTCATTTACGTGCTAAAATTCTATTTATTGCCTATAGTCATCATGTGGGGGGACAGATATCGGATCATTATTGGGGAAAGTCAGGGGCAAGATATTTTTTAACTGTTTTTCAGTTTCTCCCACCTGTGTGCAGTCCAAAACAAGCAGCTGGATCTCACATTGGCATTCACACTAGAAAGCACTGCCATCACCTCCTTCTATCGAAGTAATTTGGCAAAGCAGATCGGCAATGCAGAACATCCCCGTGCAGCGCCAGCAGCTCTGCTGGGGCAGGCAGGCCCTACCCCTGGAGCTCTCCTTAAAAATATGCACATAAAAATCAACTGTTTGATCTTCATCCCACACCAAAGGATAACACTAGAATCAAAAGTGGATATTTAAAACAAAAGTGATCTGATTTAAGTCTAGGACCAGTTTTATCAAAAAAATATTACTACAAGCTGGAGAAATAAGACTTCTTCCTCCCCATTGTAACCTTGGGCAGGTATTAACCTCTTCATAAAATGCTATTATAGTTATACTTACAGGCATAAATTATGAATGTTTCTATAATTTTTCCTATCTCATGACAACTCTGACTCTGAAGACAAAAGGATTTTTTATCGTCTCAAAAAAAATCTCCCAAAGAGATTCTTTTTTAAATCTAGATGCATCTTTTCAGTCTTATCAAAGAATCAAAAGTAACTGACAATGCTATTGTTGAAAAACATTTATGCAGTTCAGTCTGCTTAACAGCTGACTGCAATTTAACAAAATTTCTTTTTGGCCTCCTTCTTTGTTTATATCAGTAACAAAATTAAACAAAAGAAAAAAAAAACAAACCAAACAAGTTTAGTTGCGGCACCTATCTCAGCAACAGGCACATTATACAATGCCTTGGTGACTTCCTGCTTAGGAACCCTGCTAAACTCTTCTGGTAGGTCTGAAATTTTGTCTGTTTTATTAGAAGAAAAAATGTGCTAGCTCCCTTGCTCTAATTCTTCTTGCCTGCATTATATCCAAGTTATGCTATGTCCTACTCACAATTAGAACTTGTTCTGAATATTATATAATGTGTGAGAACCATCTGTTTCTTGTACAAAAATTAATGTTTGTTTAGTCAAGGTCCTGCAAAATTTATTAAAATTTAGAACAAAGAATTTCATAGTTTTGTTAAGTCCTCTTAGGAAAATGGCTTAATCTAGACTAAGTCTTCACAGAAATACTCTTCAAAGCAGGAGTTAATCTGCCCACAGCCTCAGCTGCTTATCAAGACAGTTGGACAGCAATTTGCCTGCACTCCCTTTCCTCCTGAGCTGGTGCCTCTAATTCTCCAGTCTCATGTGATGCCATTCTTACCAAAGGAATTTATTGAGCACTCCAAATGAACAGCTCATGCAATTAGGAAGAAAGAATGCTGAAAATGAGTGTGATCAACAAGTAAATCAGAGCCACAGAATAACTGAGGCTAGAAAGGATCCCAGAGGAGGTCTCTCACCTAACCTCACACTGAAAGCATGACTAAGAGGTCAGACCAGGTTGCTCTGGGCTTTATCCAGTTGGGACTTAAAATCCTCTATGGACTGGATAGCCTCTCATTCAAAAGCACAGCTGTCAATGGAGTGGGGAAAAATCCTGTTTTAATTTATATCCATAAATTGGTAACATTCTTCATGTGCTTCCTAAGGAAAGTTCCTATGTCATATTTATGAGTGATTTTCACAAACCAAATAAGAACATTAGTTTGACTGGACAAGTGAAGACATTTTTATGTATTGGCAATCCCATATCAGCTCAATAGGCTGGCATTACACAGAAGGACTGAAAATTTAGTATGCCAAAACCAAGAAATTGCCACTGAGAATTCTCAGAATTCACCTCAAGAACAGTATTTCAATAGTTTCATTGAAGTAACAATCAAAATTTGAGTGCTATTAATACTCAAGGCCATTCCCAAGTATAGCCAAAGATGAATATCATAATTTATTCACAACTTTGGATAAGAATATGGGCTCTGGCATTTAGCATATATGTCATTACTCAAATTAACTGCTGATAAGTTGGGATAGGAAGGAGGAAAGCTAAGGAACAACCTGGAATATTGTTGCACATTTTTTACCGATACCATTAACCTAAAGTTGGACAGTAGAGACATGAAGGAAGTGCTACAACTAACACAATCATTTTCAGACCTACCAGACACAGCTACATTTGAAATAGAACAATACTAAAACGAGTTAGTATTTGATGTTTTCTGCTAAGAAAATCCAAATTTAAAAAATCCAAATATTTTTAAACAGTTTAGGATTAATCAGAAATCTAATTTTATGCTTTGGATTCTTGTTCAAACAAGTACGTTTAAGTAATTTTTACTTATGCATACAAGAGATAAAATATATCAAAGGTTAAAATTTATTGACAAATGGCATATCAATTCTAACTCCCGTACAAACATTACACGCACTTCTTCTCAGAGGAAAATGAACAAAACAAATTTTTAATCGATACTTGAAGTACTGTATTTCAGAGCAGAGTTAAGCAATTCAGTTGAGCATGGCACTGCAACAGTCACACATTTTCCATGTTTTCTCTCCCAAAAACGACCAAAATCTCAAGAATTCCTTTGCAGAGTAATCCTGAAAAATAAGATTTTCCCAGTACTGCTGCTTTTGTCTGGTAATGTTTTTGGAACTATGACATCAGAGAAAGCAACTTCAATTTGAAACTGTCCCTCTTTATCCCTGAGCCTGAAAAGGTCTCTGCTCTAATGGAGGTAACAAGACTCTACCATCTTCTGCCTGTGATCGCTGCTGGTTCCTACCAGCCAAGAATCAAACACAGTGGAATTGCCCAGGTACCTTTCCAGACTGCAGCTGCAATATCAGACAGAACAGGCAGAGGAGAATCCTTTCTCTCTCTCCCAAAAATGAAGAGCCCTTAAAGAAAACACATTTGCACAACAGAAGATATTTCTTAAAAGATGGCTATTTCCATAAAAAACTACAGTTTTAAACCCAGCTAGTTTTTGCTAACAGGAAAGAGAGAGTCTCTCCTTCTCCATCCTCTCCTGAAGCAATGCATTTTAACAGAAATATCTAAAGTGAAGTTTTAAAGAGCTTCTCTGAAAAAAATCTGTGGAAGTTGTCTGTCTTCAAGAATTTAAACAAATTAGGAATACCATAAAAACAGCACTTAAATGAAAACTGCAACACTGCCAAACTCACATCACAGCATTTTGTCCTGATTTGCTTTAAGAAAAACAAATAAATCTCTATTTAAAATCTATCAAGCACCCATAATCAAAGAATCCTAAAGTTTTTGCTGGCAATGCCTTTTTTTAAACATACTTCAAAAGTATTTACATAAACTCCCCAGATATCATCTGTTACAAGTACTGCATAGATTGTTGTGCTAACAGTGTCCATAACAGACATCAGTGAGAGTGCTGCAGTTTACTATCCCAGTGTTTATGAAGTTTTGCTGTCTATTCATTAGCACAGTTCAGATGCAGCGTAATGAAAAAGTTTTAATGAACAGGAAGAGTAAAAAAAAAAACAACTTTTTTTTTTTTCTCTTTAATTTTCCCTCCCTTTCCTTTACACCACGACCTATTTTCTTGAATAACATGCAGATCTGCTGAGGACATTAACCTGTTTCCATGTCACAGTAACAGCTCATGTACCAACATGCTGAGATGCATTAGCTGTTGTTTATTGATCCATTTATAAGTTCATTGTACTGGGAATACAAACTGGAGGATTATAAAGTCTTTTGCTACCCTCTGCTTTGTGACACGCTTTACTGATTAACTATTTCCCAGAATACATTTATTTCCATGTTTTGTGGAAATACTTACAGAAGATTCCTCCTCTTCAAACAGTCTCCCACGTCTGAATCACTCTTACATATTTTTAGTCCATTCATTATTTTCAAAACTCAAAATGTAATAAACTACATACCATTTTTTAAAAATGAAACCATATGAATTACATCCACCAAACATCATCTACTACAAATACTGATTTACATTTACCAAGTATTAGAAATAAACAAGCAGATAGCACAAAAAAAAAGAAAATAAGCTAATTTCCCCTTGATTCCCTGCAGGCTTCTCATATGCGAACCGTTCCCACCACGCACACGACATGCAGCGTGTACCTCTGCATAAATTTTGGTGAGCCAAACTGTCTCATGAAAAAAGCATTCTAGTCAAGACACTAACGTGTGATCATTAGTTATTACAGTTCATCCTACCTGCTTCTACCTTTGAACCAGTAGTTACCTACTGCTTATTTGTAATGCACATATTCAAACCCCCTCTTTTGTGCCAGTTTATGGCACTAAATGGTTTATACCACCTAGCAAGCTTGACTACATTCTAGAAACAGGTATCTACAATAAACCCACATTCACTGCTCCAATTTAAATATGATGGGAAAGCAGTTGAAGTTTAACTGCCTGAATTTTCAGAGTTGTAAAAGACAAAAGGGGAAAGTAATTCCAAAAGCCAGACTTCTAGCCTTCAAGGATTGCATGCTTGATCAAATGCGCACATCAAATCAATCATGGCAGAATGTAACAAGCCAGAGTCTATTGCAATATAATTAAAAGATCACCAGGGTTCATGTTCTGTCACACTTTTACAGACAACCACAATTCAGTGAAGTCTTATCTGCATTAACAAAAAAAAACAAAAAACAACAAACCAAAAACGAAATAAAACAAAAAAAAGTAATGGCATAGTTTCAGGTTTGGAGAGGTATTTGAAAGAAGGAAACATTCATAAATTGTATCTATGAGTTTTAAAACCCTAAATTCTCCAATTCTCAAAAACCCCCAAGGATTCCCACATTTTGTTTTCAATGACAGAACCCCTGGAAGACAAGTGCAGTGCCATGAAAAGAGTAGGGGAAAAAAAAATTACAGAAGAGATATAGCTCACATCCCATCAACTAGAAATGCTATGCAAAAAGGAAAATACTGCTCCAAGAGGGATGCTCTAGCTGAAGCCCTCTAGGGGGAGAAAACAAACGGGACCAAGGATACATCAGACAGCATAATCATATGCCTTGTTTCACTAGTAACTTGGCAGTAATTTTTTTTTATTGCCCACAGAAGCATCTGACCAAACTAGGTTTCCTACCAGCACCTTCTGAATCAGTTGGCCACTTTTCAACATTTTCAAATAAAACCCCCAGAGATCTCAAAAATAACTTACATTCCAATAAACTACATGAAAATTAATGGTCAAGTAGAGGAAAAAGACCTAATTTGCTCTCACAGTGAAGGGAAAGTAGGAAAATTCACCTCTTTATATTTGATTTGGCAGCAGGTCAATCAGTACAGACACAGCAGTGTCTGTTGATATGAAGCTGAATGAGATTAAGGATTGGAGGAGAAAGGATAAGAAGAATAAAAAGACAATCCAAATACATACAAATATTAATTTTATTATTTCTATAGCTCACAGAAACTGTAACTTGTAGACAGTAACTTAATAGCCTTAGAAATTAAGAATCACTTGCCCAAGTATTTACATTTGTTGACCTCCCGCTCAGTAGGTTTCCTAGGAACATCTTATCTCAGAATGAACGGAAAAATAGTTTATAAGCCCCTGTCTGGACATTTCAAATACTTTTTGAATCTATTTTATGAAATCCGTGCAAGTGGTTTTCCATTACGCTTTTTTACAGCATTAAAAATACTCAATGAAGAAAAAAGTAGATGAGTAATGAAGATAATATACTCTGAAAAGGCTTTCAAAGATAAATACCAACCTGGATACAACATGCAGAAGTGTTGGTGGGATGACTCAGCTCCTAATGATATTTTATTTAAGTTCATTTTCTTAGCAGTAGCCTGACGTTATTAATAACTCCCAGTATGCTACTTAGCGCTGTAGATTCATTTTCTCATTAATGGCAGCAAAAGGTTCTTTGTTAATGGTTTTAGGATAATGCTGGGTTTTGCCATATGGTTAGATTTGTATGAGGGTTTCTCATGAAAAGCCAGAGAGTGTAAGAAATTGTTACTATATTTAACTGCAGTGTCCTCACACGCACAGCAGACAACTGGAATGGACACTGTTCTAATATTTACAAGTGCAAATGATGCTCAATATTTACTGCATGTTCTGTTTAAGAGGACTACAGGGACCTTAAACAAGAGAACATATGGATAGATCAGAGGATTCATAATACAATACTGAGCTTCTCACCTCTAGGTCATTGGTTCAAATCTAAACTGGTCAGTAATGAAGGCAAGCTATCAGCATCTGACAGCCCTGGCCTTTGCAAATTGATTCGTCAGGCTCAGCCCTGTTCTCATCAAACTCAAAATTCAACATGACATTTTGCATTTCTGAAAACAACCCCAGCAACATAACAAAAAAATGAACAAACAGAAATAATCTCTTTCTCCTCAGGTACCATCTCCAGACCAAAATCTCTGGAGAGTGCCAGAGAAGCAGTGAAAATTATACCACTAGTAGCACAACACATTATTCTGCGGATAAAGGTTACTTCTGACTCTCAGATACCCAATTATAATTTCCTCCGTACAAGTACAAAGCTTTCAGAGGTTTTATTAATAAAGAAAAGACAAGAAAGAAGAGACACCAATATGCAGGTAGCTTCTTAAAGCTGAAATTTCACAGTGCTGCTTAAAGATCTCTTCAGATACCTTGTTCAAAGGTGCATTTCTTAAGGTTGAAGGTTTTGAACAAAATGGTCACAGTACTCTATAAAAGGAATATCAAATTTACTTTCCATGTTGTTATGACGTATTTGTAGTGAAAATGTTTTAACACCACTTGTAGCAGCAACATTGCATTGCATTACTTGCAGACAGCTTTAATTCAGAAATGGATTCATTTACAAGTTATCGCGAATGATACTAGAGAAGCCATACTTTTACAGTATTTCTTAAAAATTATGTTAGACAGAAAAAGTACAGATTATGCCATAACAGAACATAATTTTCCACATGCTTTCATAATTTGTACAAAAATGGTTTTAAGCCTCAAAACCACATCCAGCCCTTTCCTTTGCCTCTAACTAGTTTAGAAGCAATCACAATAAACACTCGGCAGGTGCCACAGTTCTCCATTCTACTAAGCAATCACTGCTACAGGAGTGAATAGACACACCAACTTTCAATGCAGTACCTTTAAGATCACCTTTACTTCACAAATTCTACTGAAAGTTTTACACTCTATGAACGTGAAATGTTACTCCTAATATTTGAGACTACAACAGAATACAAACAACTCACAAATCTTGGAAAGCATCAAAAAAGTAAGAGCCTCTTGCCTTCCTTACAGGTTCCTTGGTTTTTACTAAGATGCTGATAAACTGAAGTTTTTCCTTCCTTTTCCAATAACTCCAGATACAAAACACTTACTGTAACTTTAGGAAAGGCACAGCAGGTTAACTTCCCAGCTGAATGACTGTACATAAGTTCTGCAAGCTGAGTACTCGAGCCGGTATATAGCCTATTGCTATAAAACCAGAGTAGCACAGCCAAGTCATGTCCTAGTTTGGCCGAACATCAGACCCGTGTCCCATAGAGACGGGGACAGCTGGTGAGATGCACCCAAACCCAACTTTCCCTGGTCACAGAACAAGAAACCCCATGCATCAAGCAACATAACAGAGAAAGAAAAGAAATAAACTGCACACTAAGCTTGCATGTCAAGAGACACAATAAAAGACCGACTATATTGTGCCGCTTGTCTTAGACAGTGTCCAGGCTACACCAGGAGACGGTTCATCACAGCAGTGTCTCACACAGAGCACAAGCCTAGGGAACGGGGCTGCCTACAGATGAAGGGATGAAGGCAAAATCCTAAGGATTGGGGATTGCCTATTACTTGACTTGCAGTTAACAGAACCAATAGAGAGATCCAAGCAAGTCAATTAAAATTCTTTGACAGTCAGTAAAAAAATTTCATGCTGTTCCTCTCTGCCATCAAGCACGGCATAACTTTTCTAGGGAATGACCTTCAGTGACAGAATATAACATGGCTTTGGAATTGTGCCTGCAGCCACTACTGACAGAAAATAAAGAAATTAAAAAGCAAACAAGAAGTATTTCAGAGAACAAATTAAAATAAATTGTTTGAATAAATGTGTGTGGAACATATGTCAGGAAACTGAAGGATGTCTAAGGTATTCAGAAAGGTGCATGAGAAAAAATGAAAAGACTAATAAGTTCTACAGGTATGAACAGGCATGTTAATTATAAGATACTTTTGTTGGTTCTGAAGTTAGGTAAGCAGATTAAAAAAAAACAAAAACAAATAATAGCTGTGATTTTTTATTATTATTTTTTCTTCCTCTTACCTCACTTTTTTTTTTTTGATCATCTGTTGCAATTTGCATAGTTGTACCAAAAGTGATTCTGGACAGCCACAACTGTTCTTTACATAGGTATGTTTATAGAGCACTCAAACTCAACGAGCCTCTCAAGGTAACAAACTTTTTGAAGCTCCACAAACTGGGAGATAAACACACTTTCTCTACTATGTACTGTACATGAAAACTCGCCTAAGAAGGCTTAATCCCTAATAACATCTCCAAGACTAGATAGAGAAGGATTTAAACTCCCATTATCCTTTTTAACGAACTTGTGACTACAGTCTCAAAATAGACTCTTAACCCAGAATTGAGAGAAGAACTGGCATATTTCTTACCTGCAATGCCTGAAAGAAACAAACTAAAATGTTTACAGCTGTCACTAGCATAAAAAAGAAACCTCTAAAACTTCTAAATTCTCTGGGATAACTGTAAATTTGTCTTCACTGGACAAGTCAGGCACACTCTTACTCCTCACCGCACCCCAAGAACATTGTGGCAAAAGACTTCATAGGTAACGTTACCAGGTGAGGAGGAAACAAACGAGCAAAAAAATAAAGCTCCTATATAATCCAGTCTGAATGACATGTAGCATGCTTGATTAGATATAGTTATGATTAGGTGATGGAGTAGAACTTATGGAGTATCCTATCTAGTTAAAATGTTATTATTTCCATCACTTCCTAAATGAGAACAGATTTCAACAGGCTGACAAATATTTTTCAGCCCATAATACTTTTTTCTAATTATTTTTAAAAGCTGCTATATTCAAGACGTGTTACCTCACTAGCTGAGTTCTCAGGACAGCAGCACTTTCCTTCCCTCTTGAAGCAAACACACAACTATCTATGTTGCTACTGTTTTCCAAAACTGCTATTCAGTGGCAAGTATATTGCAGCACATCTTTCAGTTGTAGATTTTTTTTCAAATCTGAAAAGTAGCACAAGCTTAGAGAATTTTTTTTTCATACATACATCTTTCTTTCAAACTGCATGAGAAATACACAACTATTTTCCCTCCCTTTTCACATGCATGTTTTTCCATGATTAAAACACTCAGAATATGTTCTGAAATCTGAAAAGCTTTTTGAATTTTTTTAAGACACACGATCAGCCATTACAATACCCACAACAAGTTCTCGTAGCTGAAAGACCAGAAAGCCATTGTGCCTGCAACTTTTTGAAAGCCGAGGGTGTATATTGTTATAGTTTCTATTTATGGCTGTAATCCTCATGAATGTCCACTCATAATCCTTCTACTGAAAGAAAGGTTTCAAGAGAAATCCGACTCCGGAAAAGCAAAGACTTTCTGCTTTCTTTTAAAAGAGAAGGAAAAAAAGCACATGGTTTTGCCTACCTTAGACCAACATAGGAAATAATTAAATACTGAGGAGGTTCTTCTAACCAGCTGCAGCTCCCATGCAAGTTTAACTTTTGACGGCAGCTGATCACGCCTGAGTTATTAACCAAGATAATGCAACATCCCTTATATTTCAAAGACCCCCGCTAATAAGATACCTTTTTAGCCTCTAGCATTCTTTTTTTCCTCTTACCTGCTACTCCTTTTCACTTCTGCGGGCGGGCAGAGCGGAGGGGCCCTTCAGTCACAGTCCCGCCGGAGGTCGGGCCGAGATTCGGGCCCGGCCGAGTCCCGCACGGACCCCGCTGCGGCCCGGCCGAGGCGGGGGGGCTGCGCCACCGCACGGAGCGCGGGTCGCCACCGGCGAGGCTCCGGGCACACGGTCAAGCAGCCAGTGAAAGCTGGGGCTGGCCGTGGTTTCTCCTGAGGGGACGGGACGGGACGGGACGGGAGAGGGGAATCCCCAGCACTCCAGGAGCGGTTTCAGTCCCCACCTGTCCCCGCGCGCGGGTCCCGCCGGGCGCGCTCATCCCCCGCTGCCATAGCTACGGGCAGCCGCGCCACCGCCTCTCGCGAGAGCCGCCATCTTCCCGCGAGAGCCGCGGGCGGCGCCGGCGGCGGGCGCCTCCTCTGGCGAGAGGGCTGAGGGAGCGGCGGCGGGGCGGCCGCGCGGGCCTGCTGCCCGGGCACGGCGCCGCAGGGTTGCTCGCAGCTGCGGAGCGTGGGCACCGGTAGCTGCGGAACGCGGCTGGAGGAAACAGACACGTTCACGTCTAGCAAAACTTTACTTGTAGTTCATGTGCGCTGAGTTAGCTGACAGGTGAAAGCCAAGACATGGTGTGTTCAACACCATGTGTACTTCAGGTGTGAATTAGACCATCTCAGGATGAGGGAAAATGGAATAAGATCTTTTAGAAATTTGTAGTGTGATTTTCTGAATACTAGGCAACATGTAAATTTATTATAAAACTCGCATTTCCTGAACCGTGTCAGCTGTACATAGCAGTATGTGATTTTCCTGTAACCAGTGCAGACTGATGGTAATATTAACTCCAGCATAATAGTATTCTTGGTGATACCCAATAAACACATTTCAAGCCCACTGAAATAAATGGGTGCTTCCCTATGAATTCAGGATCATGCATATAGAGAATCTGAGGATGACCGTAGGGACCACCATTTCCATGACTAGTTGGTATCTCAGTGTTACCTGGATAAACAACAATATTAATTACTCAAACTGAAACATGAATATATGAGGGTTAATACATTTTCTTTTCTGCTCCTTTACTTCCAGTGTTCCCAACATCTGAGAGATACAGCTTTTGTAACAATCCTTAGAGAAGTGCTACCACTTCTGTAAGTGTCCAGGAAGTTCTTTTTATTTAATTGTTGAGCCCATTTTTACGTAAGAGAAGTGAGTTGATGCACAGTGTGCTGTATCTAAAAGACGTATGCCAGAATTTCCAGCTTCCGATCGTTCAGGTATCCTGTTAGTGGTGTACCAGATGCACAGAGTGTGCCTGGGGGACTGGGACTGTTGTTTGTTCCGCCTAGAGCAAACAAAGCATAGAGTCTGTGGATATGTGTCTGCAATAGTGTTCATGCTGTTGCTGTTAATATGGCATTTCTAACATCACTAAAAATAAAAAACGTTTGTGCATTTGGAAGAGTATTTGTTTACTTGTTGTGTCTTTCCATCCCAATTCAGTCTTTTGCTTTGGGAATCAAACCAACCATAGTGGAAAAAAGAGCAAATCAGGAAGGCCTCAAGCCTCTCTTAGGGACCAGAGATAATTAAGAGAAACATTTAGAGAAAGTAGATATAATGAAGCCCTGAATACATGCTAGCTTCAGGCCCGTGAAACTATGGCTGTTTTTGTGATAGAATATGGAACTAATTGCGTGCCCAAGCCAGGCACTGTGGGGTTTGACTGAAGCGCTCCTCAGTGTAATTGAATTTGTATAGCATCTGTGAGCAGGGCAGGTCCGGTGCCACAAGGCCTGTAGGATGTCCTTAGGCAGACCAGCAGAAAGTTTCTCATTTGTTTGTCCCTCCTTCCAGGGACCACTTTGTTTTCCCTGCAGTGAACAATGTATGATGAGATTGTTGCTTAAAGCAGGAACTTCTCCCAGTAAGAATGAGAAGTCCACAGAGTCCTTATTTACCCTTTTGTGTAGAGGGATATTTTGGAGCACAAGTGCAGCACTGCTTTGTGGCCAGCTTTTTCGCGGCTCTTTGTGTCCTCCTTGTATGCTTTTCTTCTCCCTAGCTGCAAATGCTGCCCTTGGCTCGTGTCTGAACCTGGGAAGAGCTGAGACCTTCTGAAGTACAATTGCAGTGTCTCTGTCTAAATTTACAAAAAATAATTGTTCCCAGTGAGCCTTGTTACAAGAACCAGGAAGAATAACTATTTTGATTTGGCACCTGAAGAACTTATAACCATAAATTAATCTCATCTTACGCATGTATTTGTTCACTGTGGATTTTTGAAAGCCAAATGTTTGTTATCATTCTGGCTTGAGCTATACCTAACTCCTCTTCCAATTTTTTAAAGGGTAATGGTCCCTTGTCTGCAAATTTATTTCTATCAGTTCTCTCTGAAAGTATTTCAGATGACGTTTTGTTTAAATGAAAACCAGACTTTTAAAATTAAAACTCATTGCATAAAACATTTTGTGTTTCTTTTGTTGTTAATCAAAAGATCAAAATAAACACAAGAAAAAGAAGCCTGCATGTTTTCCTAAAAATAGTTGGACAATATGCATTAAAAGCTTTGATGTAAATAATGTTTCTAAAAAGTATAATTGAAAATCAAAGTAAGAGTTTATATTTGAGAATTTGTTTATTAAGCTGACTGAAGTTTAGGTTGCATTTTAAAAGCACTGCTTCTGGGTTGGTTATGTAGTTCTCTTCCCTTTACTGCATGTGTTTATTAACACAAAATGTATCTAAGCTAGTACTTGCACTCCTTAAAGCTTCATGTAAGTTGTACTGCAAGCAGAAGATGATCGTCAGAGACATGACAGTTACTGCGTGTTAAAAACATAGAGAGCAAGAAGGCACTGCTAATTAATTACATTAACTGAAGAGACTTTTACTAGTAGATATATGATTATAATTAATATAATTAATAGTGGTTCAAATTCCACGTACTCTCAATTCACAAAACTTGTGGAGTTCCTCAAAATGTGTGCAATCTTGCTTCTGTGTCTGCCTGCAAGTTCTTCTTCGTTATCTGTGGCCTTGGTCAGGCACATCTGCAAGACAGAATAGGCAACTTGTCTAAGCTAGTTTATAACCTGCAATTTGGCCATAGATGAGATTGCATGTACATGTCTTAATGTGCTGTGAGCCAGCACAATGGCTTGCAAATTTCTAATACTGCATCAAGAGAGACTCTTATATGTGCTGCTAATGGGCAGCAGTGGCCCCTGTAAATTGCCAGAGCAGTGTTATCAGCAGATTGTTGTGCCAAGGGGCAGTCGTTTGGAAGAAGGGAGTTCTCCAGATGATCACACCTGTAGCAGTCTTCTGTGGAAGAGAACACCTACTTGCAGATCGGCTAGTTAGGAAAAAAACCCTCAGTGCAGTGAATGTTCAAGCCTTGTGCCACAAAACTGTGCTTCCCATGGAGGGATGGCCGCGTGCAGACCTCTGCTCCATAACAGAAATACCATATTCAGGCTCTAGGCTGCCTGGTGCCTGCCATCTTGTATAAGAAAAGTGAATACATTTTATATATTCACAGTATGATTTAAAAACATATATATGTCAAAAAGGCAAAGCACATATTCTCTTAACAGCCTGAAACTCTTCCAGATTTTATTTCAGAGAGAGTAAGTCTGATGACAAAGCCATCTCCTCTAAATGATCTGTCAGTAACAAGATAAACTGTTCCCTTTGGTTAGGGAATACAGTGCAGTCGAATGGAAGGTTTTCTGCACAACACAGAGAAGCATGCTAACTGTGCTACTACTTGCCGAATATTTATGCCACCAGCTGTAACTTCAGGCAAAGTTTTAAAACATCTGAGACCATATTTCTGGATAATATTGCTGAGATTTTGTTAAATGCTTTTCTTTTACATTAAAATGTGGGCACTAATTTTTAATTCGTTTTTAGCTTGGCTTGGATTCTTTATCATAGAATTTGTCTTCATGAGAGAAACGTTTCAAAGCTTGGAAACTGTAAAATAATAATCCTAGAAATGATGGTGTAAATAACTAAAAATGTGAGAACATTTTGTTTTGAATGAAAGATCTGAATGTCACAAAATTCCATGTAATCTGTTTTTCAAGAGTCAGCCCCTCTCTATTAAATGGATTTTTAGCTGTTGTTCCATGGAGTATAAGCTTAATATCCAGTTTATCATATATAAGGGAACTGTAGCCTTTTCAAGAGGATGGGCTTAATAATTTGTTCTTTTTTATCTCTAACTATGATGATCCTGCTTAAAAGCAGATGACTGACTTTCCATTCTGCAGCTTCTACTATGTGGGAGAAAATCCACTGTAATTAAATCTAACAAAATCCTCTAATTCCCAATATAAACAATTCTCTGACATAGGCAATTCCCCTGAGTCTACATCATAGCCCAAGGAAAACAAAGAACAGGAGCTGTTTCTTACTTCCTTTTAAATATTTGATCATTATGGACAAATGATGTCCTTCTGCCCTGATTACAGTAGCTGCAAGCCTTACTCAAAGTAATTATTTTTGAGACAGAACTTGGATTACTGATTTTTCTCTCACTTGTAACGTTACTTTGCATAATGACTAAACTAGCATGTCATTTAGGCTGTGCAAACAACAAGACAGTAGTTGTCTGAATTGTTCTACAACATGTAATGTTGTATTTCTCATTTTGTACTAGAAACAAAAGCACATAAATCCTGCTTGACAGGATTTGAGATTGAAAGTGCACTGGCAAAAGAAGAGCTATGTGTCTCATTAAGCAAATGTTCCAAAACTGAGGAAACCTCTTAGCTTACGAGTATGAATTATAGCAATATTATTAATAATTTGCAGTGATACAGTACTAATTCCAAGGACATTGCAACTTCTGTCCCCATTTAGGGTTTGGGCTAATGGAGTGTGTCGACAAAACCCCTTGTCCAATAGTATGTTGTGAACCAGAGAGAGCTTTGGGTACGTGCCCAGCCCTTTAGCTACCTGCAGGATGATGCTGCCTTCCTTGTACCTGGGAGCTTTGAGACTGCGCCACCAGAGAGCACTGTGCTATCTCTGCATGTATTCCTTACCTGTCTCTGCGTGGTTAAGGACCTGTTTTATTCACCCTTTTTTTATTATGATACAGTAGAACTCAGGTGGTTGTTGTGATGCTGCTGGAATTCCCAAACATTTTGCTGTCATTGCCGTGTGTGCACTGTGACGTAACTAACCTCATCTGGGACCTTCACCCCACTTGTGGCCCAGAAATCTCTTTTAAGCTCAGATGCAGTCTTGGGGTCCTTGTGTGAGCGATGTTGCAGAGATGTTGGTCTGCACTCTTGTCTCCTGGGTGGACCTGAGACCTGTGCCGTGATTGTCTGGGGCAACCCCTCCTCAGAGCAGCCAGTCCTCTCTGCACTTTGACATTCCTTAGCTGGAATACCTGCTACTGAAAACAGACCGTGACGTACGGCTACCAAACTATCTTGTTTCTGCTATTCCTGACATATTTACCATGAAAGCATAATGTATTTCACTTTTTTAAAAAAATCATGCGATTCTATATTGCAGTAGGCTAAAATCTGTGTCAGAAAAGGGGAGGCAATAAATGGCTTATTTAGTGGGAGAGTATTTTGCTTAATGTCACCTAGTTTTCTCTGACATTTCTTCTGACTTTCTGAACTTCTAGCCTTGTCATTCTGGACTGGAGATTATTATATTAAAGTACTTTTGAACTGGAAAATAAATACATCCTCGTTAATTGCTATGCAATAAAAAAGCTAGATTGATTTAAAATATTGGAAAACAGCAACCTTATCTCCAAAGAGAGTTCAAACAGAGCTTTTTCATTTTTGTTGAAATGTTCTTTAGATCAAACTAACACCTTAAAATTTTTAAGTTTAGTCACAGATCTAAGTTATGGATACTTCTTAATAATTTAGTAGGATATATAATAAATGTTCTTTAGCCATTGCAGCAGAAAGGTCAGGAAACAACTTATTAATTACTTTTGCAACTTGTTATTATTAGCATAATTTTAAAGAGATCTCACAGTAGCCCTGTCAGCAGCCATATAGAGGCGTGTAATAAAGCCAACCACATAGCTATCCCAACAGAATAAAAATCAAGCACATGGCTGCAGGAATTTCTAGACAAAGAGGAAAAACTCTTAAATTAAAAGTACTTCAGTGGAAGCTGTCCCCATGAATTAGCTGTTCTGCCCTGCTTACAGGAGGAAATGTTGAGGCACCAGAACAGAATTCCAAACCAGTCTCCATGCAGGAGTTCTTTAGTGGTTTTCCACAGCATCTGCTTTTCTTCCTATTTATGTGGCATTGCTGAAACTGCTGCAAGAAATGGAATAGACTTTGATGGTGTGTGTTTGAATAAGTAATGCACTGTGGTAGATGTCAAGTTAGCTCTGTTGTTATTTAAGCATTTGTTTTCTTGCTCTGTAACTACGGGCAAGCCATCTTACTTGGGTGTGCCTCTGTTGCTTCCCAACCTATTGACTTTATGGTCTCTGTTAAAAAAAAAAAGAAAAAAAAGAAGAAAGAAACAATGAAAAAACTGCTTAAACTGTCACCTAGTTTATTCTCTGGAGAACTGGGGAATCTTAGATGACAGTGAAATTCTTTAAGATGTTTGTTTTGCTGACAGGCTGACTTGGTATTTTATCTCTGATGTTGTTCAAAAGTTGTTCTCAAAGTCATCATTCTTCCCCATCACTTTGACAGTATTTTTCCAAGCCACCTGGATGTATATAAATCTTATGACCATCCCTATCAGTCCCTGATCTTTCTTCCCAGGCTAATAGTCTAGTTGTGAGATTGAAACTTTTGTTGTTGCTAATCCCCAAATTCTTTCAGCAGCACTTTTTAAGGAGAAAACACAAAAGCTGTTTTTCATCTTGGCGTTTTATTTTTTGTTAATATATGACAAAACAGGTTTATTGTCAATCAGACAGGCAGCACGTATCATTGCTAAACAGAAAAACACTTCCTTAGTCTTGGCCTCGTATGTGCTGGTGAATAAAAAGCTCCTTTTCCTCAAACTGTGTCTAATTTAGATTAATAATACAGTGAAGAGAAGTTTAGAACCTGCTAGGCACTTGTCTTGGCTACAGGCAAAAGAAAGGAAGAGCTGACAGAACTAGAGTTGCACTTTTCCACTCCTTACTATCAACTTGCGAATAGAAAGGGCTGAGAAAAAAGGGAAGGTCTTGGCAGTGGGGATTTACAGCTCTTCTGTTTCACCACTCATTGGCACATTGACTGCAGTCTGGTACTCTGAGAAGTCTCCTGAAGGCATCCAAGGTATTGGGGTTCTGTTGAAGGAGGGTCTTTTGCTGAAATTTTGATTATATATCATGAGAGATTCTGGGAGCAAAGGGCAGATATCAAACTGAGGCACTTTGAAGGTCATCCGTTTGGCTGCTTTTTCATAACCTCCATAAGGCATGGCAGTCCTGACACAGGGGAATACATGGAGTTAGCAAACAAAGCATAGGCAAACAACAGGATTTATAAAATAAATAGTCAAAGTTATCAAGATTCTAAATTTTGCTACTGTTGCAGTTGACTGGCCAACAAATCCTTCATGAGACCATAGATGTATCCATTGCCCATGTACTAAAAATTATGTAAACACACACATACGCTGCTGTGCACTTCCTTCACCCTTGTTGCATCGATCTCCATGGAGCCATACACCTTTCACACCTGTTAGTATTCTGCACATGTAGCAGGCAGAGGTTAAATTGTATAGAAAGGTTAACAAAAAATTGTTGCTGCCCTAGAAATATTTGTAAAACTTTCAGTTCTTATCAGAAACAGCAGCAACATCCTGATTCATGTATGAAGTGCTGTGAAGTAAATGGCTGCTGATCATAAGTATTTTTCTCGACCTCTTGAACTTCAAAGGGTTGCGGTAAAAAACAATGGCAAGCTAAATCTCATGGTCAAATGGGGAGAGAAAGAAAGGCAAATATGATTAAAGCCCTCTTATCCAACTGCATAGGTTTTCTACACATAGTCTGAATTAAAATCTCTAGCTCTTATTGTATTTTGTCTTTATAGTCTTCCAAACATTTCATCTACTGGAGACTGTGCTAAGCAAAATGACATGCA
Source organism: Callaeas wilsoni (assembly GCA_013398955.1). Lineage (NCBI taxonomy): Eukaryota > Metazoa > Chordata > Aves > Passeriformes > Callaeidae > Callaeas > Callaeas wilsoni. Next base: position 29,902 of record VWPU01004555.1, read on the forward strand.
GCTAAAACTTATTTACCATGCACGAGACGGGGGGCTGTGGTCAGCATTGTTGTGTTTTCTCTTGCTAAATAAACTGCACTGAATATCTAAGAAGACTTACCGGTTAAAAGACTTGTAATGGGGGAAATCAGCTTTGGGACTGTATGACAGTAAGTCTATGGTGAACTGGCTTTTGTCCTCAGGGCTGATACCCATCGCTCGTTCCCAAGGGGAAATATAAGTTTTAAATATAGTGACTTTTTTGCCTCCTGACTTTCCATCTGTAAACAGAGGAAGGTAAAGCAGTCTAGTTAGATGGCACTCTAACTGCATTGTGCTTCTGTATTCTGCTACTGAAGTCGAGGCACCAGCTTTGTTTCCAGATTCTGTAACTCCTACATCAATACAAGCTTTTATGGTTAGATTTGTTTAAAAATGACAATCATACACCGCTTCTGTCCTTATCCACAAAAGCAGTGCCGTAGACTAAGAGCCACTCATCCAGGAATTTGCATTAGAGCATATATTTGAAAGCTAATTTTTCATTCTTCTTTTTGGTTGCTCATATAGAAAGAACCAAAGTCTTTACCTCATCATCTCTTTCACTAATATGGGGGAAGCTTTATACAAGGAAAAACGCTATATAATTTCTTAATTAATTTTTCTTTTTTTTTCTGTCGGATCATAGCAAACATGACATGGCATTTTCTTTGTGATTACATGAACAGACATTCGTCTTTTCCCCCTTCTGAACCAGGATGTTAGAGACAAGTCTATCTCAATCACCTCAGGATGGCTAAAAGCAGTTTGCAAATATTATGTGGTTTCTCACTGAAAGTTAAAATCCTATCAGTGACTAGAGCTGCACTTTGTGGTAAAGTCAGACACTTGATTGCTAGAAATTTTAATTAGCTTCTAGCTGCTCCATTAAGCAAATGAGTTTAGACAAGAGATTTCATTCTGCATGCCCCTTCCCTTCCCTTCCCTTCCCTTCCCTTCCCTTCCC
>VWPU01004555.1:30994-59744 GCA_013398955.1 Callaeas wilsoni
CTTCCCTTCCCTTCCCTTCCCTTCCCTTCCCTTCCCTTCCCTTCCCTTCCCCTCCCCTTTCCCCAGATGTATATAATACCACCTTGCTAGTAAGAGCATAAGTTTTGTATTGATATGTAGCACACTTTTAATATTTTTATCCTTCATAAACCTTAAAACTCCTGAGCAATGACTTCTGCTTAGCTTGATTAGGGCAGATGAGAATAATAGGTTAATGGAGAGAGACATTCTGGTGCTTTCATGGTGCTACATTTTGTGTAGAAAACAAATGCTTATGAAGTAAGTGGAAAAGAATGAACACTATTATCTGAATCTTTCTTCTTTATCACACCTTCTTTCTTTGTCTTGCTTATTTCAAACCATGCCAGGTCCTGAGGTTTCCTGCTTTCAGAAAATTGCAGACATTTACAAGAATCTCATTTGCATTAAAAAAATAAAAACAACTACTCCCCTCTTTCTTTGTGAAGTATTTAAACTAAGCAGTTTACAAGCAAATCGATTGCTAGGGTTGAAACATAAAAGCAGCTGGGATCTGTCTCTGCAGTGAAAGCTATAGGGAGATACTAATCCTCCTTCTCCCTGTACAAAGGATAACAATGAAGAAAAATCTCCTGTAAGAAGACTGTAAGAGTCTATACAGATTGCTTTTTCACAGGAAGTATAAAAGCTGATTTTGATGTAAAATGCACTTTATTCCAGAATGTAAATGAAAAACCTTGGATTTTACAAGTCATTCATTTGGTTACTCAAGGCAGTTATTCCTGGTTCCCAAGCAAATTTGATTTTTTTGTAAAAACCTATAGGGACTGTTAAAGTTATGGTTTCATCTGCTGATTCTTATACTAGGTATTTGTTTCTAGAGATTTCTGGCCAAACTAAACAGAGGATAAAATCAGGCAAAGACTAAATTGAATTAAAACTACTTTTACTCATAAAGATATTGCCGCAGTGGCCCAGTGGTGGTTACCAGGTAACTTTTAGAAATATTGCTGTTCCTTTCTGAAGATTATCCAAAAAGTGTTCTTTGTTTAGGTAGAAGCTTTGATTTGAAATCAGGGCTCAGATATTCAAGTCTGATACTCAGATCAGACTACTGATCCAAAGAGTTAATGCTACTCTCTCCAGGAGTGGTCAGTGTGAAACCCTTGAAAGGAAGGAGTGCCGCACTGGCTTGGCATAGCTGTACTGGCCAACTGCTCTATCAGCCTTAGGAGCTCAGCAGGTAAGTTTCCTACAATTTCTTTGGTCCAGTCAAGGAAGGTATTTCTTCCTCCTGCCTGTGGCTGAGCAACATAGAAGCATACAAGCAAAACCATCAAGCTAAAAGCAGTTCGACTGTTCTAGACTTTACATTGGAACTTTGTTTGGAAGAATCCAGGTGTTAGATTAATTTTCTTGTCCTTAGGAGTAGGCTTGGCATGTGGTCTGATAGCTTTAGTATCTTGTTCTTGCAGAGAGATACTTGCCTTTGTCAGTACCATCACCTCCTTCTCCACCACTTCCAGCTGATTTCCCTGCATGCTGCCCTTCACTGTCTCTAGCGCCTCCTCTGCTTCCAGGGCTAGAAGGGACACCGTGATGCTGCTGCGTGCTGGAGCCATGCTGCCCAGCTGGCACTCCTCCTACCATCCGCCCGTGGGCATAGCCATGAGCATCGCCCCCATAATGCCCTCCTGGTGGGATGAACTTCTGAAAGTGATCCTAGGGCAGAAGAAAGGAGTGTGGTTGAATGTCTGTTACAGGACATGGTCTATTCATGTTTGCAGGATTGGGTCCCAGAATGTGAACTCCTGAGTCTCTGAGATCCAACCAGTTCTGTGTCTCCATTACAAAGCCAGTGGCATAACTTCATGTGAGTTATCCCCTTTATTCAGTATAGAAGGAGTTACGGAACAGCAGAAGTGGCAATGGAAGCACACACGCCTCATAGTCATTTTGTATGATCAGGGTGTTGTTGTCCCCAACAATGATGACTATGAAATAGAGGAGGAGAGGAAAGGAAATTTAGCTTTTGCCAGAGCAGATAAAAGTCCAAACAGAGATAACATTGGCTAACCTGTGAGAAAGCAAGCTGGGCAAGAAAAAGGGAGTGGTTTCATGTCAAAGTTAAGATAACCCCAGCTCGATTACAGTGTGGGAATTAAGTGTTACAGGCCACCAGAACAGCAGGGTATCTGTGACAACATAAAAGCCAGGGAGATCTCTGCCTTTTTGCCTGTTTTCTGTATAGATGAAGGTCTGCATGGGGAGGAGTATTTACATCTTGAGAAAGACTGAAGAGATAGCAGCCTGGGAACACAGAAAATACTTCCTGGAGACCACAAGAGGGAAATGACAAAAAGGAATAATTTTGTTTGTAGCAGTATGTGATTTAGCGAACTAAATCTATCCAGTGACAAGGTAAGAAAGAAGGAAAGTTGTATCCATCAGTAAAATTAGGTTGGTCTTATTTTGCAGACTATCAACTCTCCCCTGTCCAGGCTAGAAGGCACAATCCCTGCAGTATATAGTAAAAGAGCAAACAATCCATGCAGGATTTATAGACATTGTGGCACAATATCCTATCTTTGCACACAGAAACTTTAATAAATGCTCGTGTGGAATAGAAACTGATATAGTATGTTCAGAAAAATGTTTTACATATTGGTCATAAGTGACATCAAAACTTGACTCCTATTAGATATAAAAAGGTATCTCTTGTGTAGTACAGCCCACACAGCTATATAATACGAGTAACCTGGGTTATATATCACATATAGTCTTTCCTGTTGGACTAGGAGATTGGCTGTTAGATGCACAAAGATGCAGCAAATACAAGTGAATGACATTGAGCGAATCTGTGGTTCCTCATGCTGCAATTCTACTTGTATAAATTAATCTCTGGCAGCCTCAGAGATGGCTCTCAAAGGGTTAAGGCTTTCTCAGGGCTCTTACACCTAGCACAGTTTAGCAAAAAGAAGCTTTCCAGGCTGTAAACAGGCTTCCAAGGCCAGCTGTTCAGTCAGCTAAAAATAGTCGAGAAGTGAAAACCCCACAAGGCTCAAGGCAGAATTAGCTAACCCTCTGCTCCCTGTGTCTCCCACAACAGTGTCCAGGGTTTCACAGCAGGTCACCAGGCTGCAACCCAGGCAGGCAGCCAGCTGCAGGCTGAAGTGGCAGAGCTGGTGCCCCCAGGGCCTTTAGGGACTGTCTGTCCTCCTAGCTGCAGGGAATTCCCTTTTTAGGAACAGAGGAGATAATGTTCCCGTGAATGTCAGGAAGCACTGAGAGGGGAGAGGATTGTGAGCATTAAGCTGTACACAGGAGCTAGCAAGGCAATCTGTTCAATTATGCGTGGCAGCTATGTAGCTGTAAAAAGGCAAACTGAAAAAGGGTATTTTGAGGGTTAGGGGTCAGAATGAGGTTATTTTCAAAATGTTAATATATATGCAAGGGTAATGCTTCTACTGATTTGCTCACTACTTTCAAAACAGAATTTGCATCTCTTTTCCTTCAAGTTTCACCTATGCTGTGTGCCCTTTCTGAGGATTAAATGCTTATTTCTCTTTTCCTGTGGTTACTTACATGCCTCTCCTGCAACAGAAAAAAAAGTCACAAAGCATCAGCATAACATGAGCTGCAGTAAAATGGGCTGTTTTGTTTCTGCTCACAGCAGTATTTGATGTGACCAGGGAGGGGCATCATTGTCATCTGGTGTTATTTTAAATTGCAGTATTATCACTATGTAGGAATGAAGTTTCTCTGAAACAGAAGGTCTGTATCAGGGAAGCCACTCCTAAATCTGATTTAGCTGCAAATTAAATTAGTTTGATTTGCCTTAGGCTAGTTCATGATTCTTCATGGGCCTGCTGAGAAAACGTCTGATCTGCTAAAAGTAGGCAACTCCGTTCAGATAGGAAAGACACGTTTTCCGTGCAACACCCCAGTCTACTCACCTGCTAGAACAAAAATACAATTTTCTTTAGTTTTGGCCACCACAATTGTTTGCCCTAGCTCAAATTAACATAAGGCAAAGGGAAATTAATCTTTTTGAAAGATTTTCCAAGACAGTGGAGCGCAGGAATGACAGCCTCAAGCAGGAGTCTCAACATAGTCAAAGCTGCGTAGGTACAGCTTTGTCTCCAGTACTTAGAGCACACCTCTGGTCAGAGTTTTAGAGTGGAGTTTTGGAGCTCACGCTTGAGGAGAATGCATGTTTTGGGCTTCTGCTAACAGCATGTAGAACTTTTACATATGTGCATATTCACGTCATAAAACCAGCCTCTCAGTTAGTATTGATTAAACGTGTTGGTGGGAGTTCCAGGAGAGAAGTCCAGGAATGTCAATTGAGATGGCTGACAGCCTTCTCCTGTTGGGTCTGGGAGCAGATCACACAGCTCCTCCTGTCTGTGCATTGCTGTAGGTAGTGGGTATTATCAGTCCCTGGGCATCCTTAAATCCACTCTAATATGAGAACACCTGGTGCAAGTTCACGTGATGGGTTCCCTGGGTTGGCTGAACAAATTGGGCTCATGTCTTTGAAGTCCTCAGTGCTAGCAAGTGCCTGCTCCTTCAGGCTTAGTGCTTAGATGGACAAATTCTGAATTCTCTAGAGCATGTGCCTAATAAAAACTAGATAATGAAAGATGATCCAACTAATGGAGCTGAGATCTCTATGTATCTCAAGGCCCTGACGTCACTGCAGGCAGTCCCCAGGAGAGACACTGTGTGCTTCCCTTCAGCTCCTTGCTGTGCCCTAAAGAAAATGATTGAGGCCACCAAATGTGTTTCTATTTCCACCTCACTGATGAAGAGCTCCCCAAATGTTTGATGCCTATGTAGTTACTAACGCTTCTGAAGTTACTGGACTGCGTCGTCTCCGTGGCAGCCACTCAAATGCTCCTTAATGGTGGGATGGGAGATTTAAAATTCAGACTCTTGGAGAGTCTCATAGACTGCCTGCTGTTTTTGTCAAAGCGTGGGCCTCAGTCCTTCATTTGGAATTGCATAGCCTCAAACCTATGATTCACTTTTTTTAAATGGATGAAAATAAGAAGCTGTTGAAGCATCTTACACTATTTTTTTTTTTAAACTTGCTACCCCAAGAGGCACAGTAGGTTGAGCTCCTGCTTTCTATTTCCAGGTCCATTTCTGATTTGCTGTTTAATCTTAGGCAAAATATTTTTTGCCTCTGTGCCTGAATTTACCCATCTAAATAACAGGAATTTTTATCTAATGCTAACCAAAATTAGATATATCTTATTTGTATATTTTATATCATCTTTGCAACATTTTCTTCATAGATGAAAGAAATTGCATTTCAGAATTTTGATCCAGAGTTTTCTCACAGTGCTCCCACAAATTGCTGTGGAAAATAGGAGGCTCTTTTTTTTCTGTTACTCTGCTTTTTCCACACCAGTCACTTCTTGAATAAGAATGCATTGGGCTCCATGCTCACTCTTGCACAGCTTTGGGTATAGTGGGACCTCTAGGTCTTCAGCTCCAGTGCAGCTCCAGTGCAGCAAGGCTCATTTTGTTAGAGAAGTTATGATCTCACCTGGCTTGCTCCACTTAGGTCATAACCTGAGACTTGTATCTTAGCCTGCAATTATCCTGTAATGTTTGTTCAAGAGGTTTAACATTCCATGCAGAACAGAACTCTTAGAAAAAAAATTATTTTCCTAACATTTTCCCTTTAACCTTACCTCCACTGATCTTGCTTGGCATTCATCTAAGTACATTACGGGGCATACAGAGCCATCAGTGCATGCTCGTGTGATAAACCAAGTAGCCGCATGATCACATCTTTGTTTCTCCATCGTTGTTTTCCTTCAGACACTGTATCATGCCTGGCTATTTATCATGTAAGATCTCTGAGGCAGGCTGGTTGTGTGCTGCTGTCTGCTGTGAAGCATCACTTTTGGTTTGTAACATAATCACTTCCATTTTCTTCCTGCTGCTTCTGCCTGCTCTGAGTTCTTGTCCAGCACCAAAAAGAGTACTAAGTAACTCCTGTCATTAACCAGAAAAGCAGTAATCCAATTCTTTTGACTTCTTAGATTTTGCTTCACAGTTGGCATCAGCTTAAGAGAAGAGACCTCTTGACCTGAAGTTCAGCAGAAATTGCCAACACATGTTCCGTTTGTTTCACACAAGTTTTGCCATGATTGGAAGCTGCATTTATTTTGACTTGTGGATGAGTTCATGAAAGCATCAAGGTGAGGATTTTGGTTGTGGGTTGGTGTGGTTTTTGAGGTACTACTGCTCGTAATTGTCTATTTAGATATTGGTTATTTCACCTTCCTAATTGTTTTAATTTAAGATCTGATAATAAAACATAAAAAGGAGGGAAAAAAAAGGAAGGTCTCCTACATATATCCCAAATCAAGCCACAGGTTTTGACTGGCAGAAAGACTATATTCAAGGATTCTTACTGGAAGAAAGACAGCATAGTGGCAACATCCAAGAAACATAACTATGGCTTTGTTTTCAGTTTCCCCTTAATGCTTGGCAGGAAGGTGCTAGAAAGTTTCCAGTTGATGACAGCAAAAAGGTCTTACATTGAGGTTCAAAAGCAGAGGTGGGATCTCAAAAGGAGTTAGGGCAATAATGAGTGAGGCTGGAGGGCTAAGAAATATTGTTTCACATGATCTTAATGTGTTTGAGGCCAAACAAATTTAGCAGTATGAAGGAAATGTCTGTGAACTGCTGATCAGTGAAGAGGGATTTAGGAGACCCAAAGACAAGACCGAGACCCTGTCTGTGATTTTGGGTGACTCATTAATCTACCCCATGGTTCAGTTTCACTGTTAAAAAATAAATGTTGTGATTTCCCTCATTCTCTAGTTGGCCAGATGATACAGTAATAGAGCACATAGCAAGATAGGATTTCATTATGGTCTTTAGTCAGTAATAAATTGTATCTTGCAGCTCCACAGTGAAGTTGAAAATATCCTCTGAGACACAGAGAGAATCACAGTTCCTGTGGGTGGCACAGCCTGGGGTGAGGAGAAGAAATCCTACGTCTGATTTACTAGACAGGGTTCGGAAGAGCCCAGCTTTTCCAGGACAGCACCAAACAAGTAGGATGTTGCCCAAATTCTCTCTGATTGGCAGGATATTGGTGTCAAACTCACCCCTCCCTAAAACCTTCCCCTTGTACTGTATATTTGCAAGCAAAGAGAGTCACAGTATTGAAAACAGCTCCACAGTAGGTAGTGCATTTCATTTTACTCGTGTTGGGAATGGTCAGTCCTTTTGACTGGGGGTTTAGCTACCGTTTGCCTTTAACTGGATGGGTAGAGCTGCAGCAGTGACAGCGAGTGACAGGTTTGCACTTTTGCATGGAGCTGTCTGGCATTCTAGTACACACAATATATATGTTTCCTCTGCTACAAGTAAGGAGCATGATCTGATTGTCCAGTGTGGATTTTTGGCTGGAGGAAAAGGAGGAGGAGAGAAGCAGAAGGGTGGGTCAATGACACATGACTGCTGAGATCTTCTCCCTTGTGTGGAAGGTTTATGGCTACAGCACAGGCTATTCTGGAACCCCTTATATGGTTTGGGTTTATTTTTAATAACCTTTCTCTTTGTGTGTTTTTATATTGCATTATCTTACTGGTAAACGTCTTTTGTGGGAAAGAAACAATCCATACTCCATCCCAGACCTGCCTTGCTCTGCTTTCTTAAGTGTGTCCTGAGAATATTTTAAGACAAGACAGTTAAGAAATCTATGGTATAAAAGCAGAAAACACACCACCAGCTTCAAATTCATTCTCTGTCCCACAGCCTTAAAGACACAAGAACTTCTTTGGGATGGGGAGCAAAGGACATGGAAGTTAATTGGGAGGGGGAAGTAACTGGGTGTAGCAGGAGAACTTCTTACTCTGCCATTTTCTTCCTCACACAGTTCTCTTTTGTTTAAGATTTCTTTTCTGCATCTGCCTGTGAGCAGATAGAGGAGCAAGAAAGGAAAAGAAAGCTAATCAGATACTGCAATCAAAAGGGCTTTTTGATGAAAGTTATTTGGTGCTAAGGTCAGGTGCTGTCCTGATGGTTTGGAAGATAACAGGCTACAGATCTGTTGCCTTTACCTGCTCAAGAGCACCCAGCTCTCTGAGACAACGACTCAGTTGCTGTGATTGCTCAGCTTTTCTTTCTGCTCTGACTGCAAAGCCGCTCACCCGTGCTGCCTGCGGTGATGAGAATAGTTACCCGCAGAGGCAGTGGATGCAACCCGGCAGAGTCCTTGCAGCGAGCACATGGAGCAGCCAGAAAACTGTAACAGTTATGTTTATGATCTTGCTAAACTGACCCCAAGCCAGGGCTGTAAGGCAGACCGAAGTCTTCCTGCACTGACTAATGGAGTTTTGTTATCTGTACCATGGATGTGGAGAGAAGACCTGTAAGTGAATCACGGAGGATTTTAAGCAGAGTTCCAGCTGCTGTTTGGAGACCATGCCATGGCTCTCCTATGGCAAAGCCATAAAGAAAATCCTAGGCTTTTTAGAGTCTTTCCTAATCCCCAACTACATTTCTCCATAGCACAGGATCTTAACACTCATGCTAAAAGATCTTGGGAGCAGATGTGTTCTTACAAAATAGAGAGAGAGAGATTCACTACAAAAAGGGTGTGGAGTGAAAGTCAGGCGCAGATGAATAAACAAAGTAGGAAAAGCAGCTAACAAAAGAGAAGCAATTGTCATTAGCATTTGTAATGTTAGTCATGAAGTGACTGTGCATGTCCAGTCTTGAGTCAGTTTGTCACAACTTATTTGTTTTGGATTGTTCTGATTGGACATTCTTTAGTGATACCCTCAAATTTTTGAGACTTTGGACTTTAGCCTTTTTATTCCATCATTTTATTATTTTCTTGCTCCTCACTGCAGCAGATTTTCACATATGACCTTGGCCCTCATATGCTTTAGGAGCTCTGAGATTGCTGAGTATTTATAAAAACAGCATGCATTTCTCTAGGATATTCATCTGAAGAGTCAGAAGTTCAACATGCCATTCATTCTCACATTTTTTTCTAGGAGATAGTTCACTGAAGAAATGAACTACCTAAAGCACAAAAAGATGACGAAACTGCCCAGAATTTAACATCACGAGATATACTTGCTACATCTCTGGTCTGTCACCCCTCATCTGTAATCTTACTGTTGTAATTTAACCTTTTTTTTTTTTAGTTAGGCATCTTTCCACTTTCTGATTTCCAAGTTGTCATTTTTAGAAGTGAACCAGAGATATTTTCTTATTGCTGCTTTTGAAAACATCAGAGTGCTAAAAGATAGTGTGTTTTTGTTTGGCAAAACATTTTCTTCAGCTTAACTTTTATTGTTTTCCTTGAGTTTCCTTGAACTGGAAAATAGATGCCATAAAGGGATAAAATATCACCGAACCAACTTTAAAGAACATCAGAAGACGAGGTGGTACATCAAAATGCATACGATCCTTAAAAATTTTCTATTTGTTTTACTGAATACTGATAATCATGTGAATGGAAAGTTTCATTTGTAAAAGTTTACATGTCTTCAAAAGACTTTACACCTGCAACTAGCTGTAGAAAGAAGCTTAAATAACAGTACTAATGCAGGGGAAAGGGAAAAGAAAAAGAATGTCTGTATTTATGCACCATACCTGAAAGGAAAGTATTTTAGAAGAAAACAAACTGGGCTTCTAGCAAATTACCTGAAAATATTTCAGAGTTAGGTTAGAGGACCTAACAAGTTTCACTTGTGGGACTTGCAGATATGAGCAGAGGACTCTGTCCAGCAGAAAGCATAAAAGTATCCTAGACTAAAAATAGAACCGTATCTACTGGAGCTGAAGTCAGATCTGGATGGATCATTGCCATCATGCAAAGAAGAAATGGAATGGGTACAAAACCAATTAGCCCTGCCCTGAGGTCTGAACACCTGCCAAACATGCAGCCTTCCTTCATCACTCAGTACTGAATTTTGTCATGCTTCTGTATGTGTGATACCAAATATTTGCCAGAGGAAACTAATGCTGCTGCCAAAAGGAAATAAAACTTGTGTATTCATTAATTTTGTTTTCTTCCTTCACTTCTTTGCTAGTAGACCCTCTCTACCTCCCCACCCACAAACATTAAAACAGAGGAGAGCTTGGGCACACTCCATTCCTGTTTTCCCTAGGTGTATGGAGTAGCATTTTAGTTTTAATCTTCAACTTACCACAGAATTGTCAGTGAAGGCATCAGGGTTATTCTCATAAATGAACTTCTCCACTCTCAGCTGACGTAATTTGAACATCTTGGATCCTTTGTTAGTGAGGAGAGAAAGCTCTTCTAGCATCACATCTCTGGGGGTGCTGATCTTCTTCCCCAGGTTCAGCTTGGACACCTCTTGTGGCATAGCTACAAAACATACAGTGGGACACCTTAGGAAGTACTCTGGTCCACGTCTTTTGTCTATTGCTTCCTAGCACCACTAGTGACTTCAAAGCACCCAAATTCTCTAGTAAATTAAGATTTTAGGAAATTATCTATGCACCAAGTTTTTACATTGATGACACTTTGGATATAGATGTTTGGGATTTACTCTGGATTGCAATCAAGGCAAATCTGCAGAGAGAAGTTGCATAGGGATGGAGCTAGATGGATGTCTCCCACATCTGAAGCATCTCAGTCAGTGCAGCAGGATTTCTTGGTACTGCCTCAAATGACTACTTTTCTAAACCTCTAAAACTTTCCTCATACTGTCAAAAGTAAAGAAAAGATAAGGATATCACAGTTATTTAAAAGTTACCCACCCAATACACACATACTCTGTAGAAAGAAAAATGTTCCAGGTTGTATTCTTCCTGCTCTATTAACTTCTCTAAGAGACTTTGTCTTTTTCAGCTAATGAGTGCTGGAATCAAAGAAACTCTCTCACATGGAGAGAAAACTACTATGAGACAAAGGTTATAAGAGAGAGAACAACATAGAATATATCCAAGCAGTGCAATATTGATACCTGTAAAAATCATGTTTTCTGTTCATTTACACTGGTGTGCATCCAAATTAATGCTGCAGGAGAATACATGTTTACAGCGTGCGATCTAGGTCAACTTTTGACCTGAGTGTGTGCAATGCTTTTCAGCTGTAAGATAAAAAATGTGACTTGGTTGAAGGCTGGGCTTCAGTAAAATTTGTGGCTCTGCCTCCTGGTATGTTCACTGCATGTCTTGCTTTGGGAGTTCAGTCAGACAAGGTGTGAAATTTTAAAGGCTGAAATTCAGGTTGAAATCCAAACAATTCTTACATGTGCAGTTTTGCATATCTTACCTTCGTGTGTCAGCTTCCCAATGAGTTTAGTGGACTTTTTCCTTTTAACAGGAGCAGGAGTCCCTGCAAGGGGCATTCCCACAAAGGGTTCTCTGCTTTGCTCTAAACACACAAGGAAATGGAGAATGAAACACTGGAAATGTATTTCTTGCCTCTCTTAGTTGCCATCTACAGGTAAAACATACACAGCCTTCATTTCACACACAGGTTCTTTTCTATCCCTTCCCCATGGCGGAGCTTAGTGAAAGGTATAATCCCATACAGGGTATCATTAGCAGGCCGTTGTGGGGTTCTCTGGAGACTCAGTACTCTGACAAAATATGGTAGCAGATCCCAGCAGAAGCATTGCCAAGGTGCCATATAGCACTGTCATCCAAAAGAGGCAATTTAATTGCAACAAAGCGGTCTAGCGGTCTCCCAGAACCCACATGTACTGTAGGGATACTCTGTTATCATCTCGTGCTGCAGTAACAGGATGTCACTTTGAAAATTTGCTCTATGATGCAATGTTATACCAACATGCAGTTATCATTAGATGGTAATATATATTTTTAGATAAAGATTTCAGGTCTGTCCATGAGTTATTTGGAGCGCTATGAATCATATGAAGCTTTGGTTTGGATATTTAGATAGTCCTTTTAGAATTAGAATAAGTATTCAGAAAGTCACTAGACTGCAAGTTTGGAAGGGGAAAAAAAAGAAACAAAACAAAATTCCAAGTAGTTCTGTCTTTTATGACTGCTACTGTTTTGTTACAGATGGGCTGGAGGAAGAAGGCATAGGAAAACCTGTTAAAGTTGTTCACCCAATTTGTTTGAAGTCACTTGCATCAGTGTCTTATGTATTGATCTTATCCCATATAATTTTGAAGGGGCAATGAGGAGAAGAGTGAGATTTCTTTTGATACAGTGTTCCCCATCTCTATCCCTAGCTAGGATGAGAGCTCTGAACTGCAGAGCCAGGGAAAATCAGGCATAATCTCAGCAATTCCATTTCGGGCAGCTTCTGGGAGTCCTTCTCAGGGGTTATTACACATAATGTAAGTAGAGCAAGTGTCTTGCTTTCGCTTCAGCACCGTCCATGCCCAAACAACAGCACATAGTGGACAGATGCCCACCTAATACAATGCAATACAATACAAAAAAAGATGGCCAAAGACCCATTGGCTTCAGCAGCAGCAATAACTAACCACCTCTGTCCTTGTGATTCTTTGTACTTTACTTGCTTAAGATTTCAGAACTGTAAAACATTGAACTATGAGTTATATTTTAAAACTAGCAAGCAAACAGCTGAAACTAGGAGTTTGTATACTACCCTTCTGATTAAGACATTTTTATCTCCTGTGTATTCTGCAGTTTCATTCTACCATTGCTTCTTTTGCAACATGGTTTTTATGTGATGGAGTGGTGGTAACTGTTAAAAGAGGCCCAGCCACAGCCAAACAGTGCAAATCACATTGGCAGATACTCCCTTGAATTAGTTTTTTCCTTCAGATTTGCAAGCTTTTCCTTTTACTGAGATGCTGCCTGTGTAGTTCACATCATAAACGAGCCCATCCTGGGGTATTCCCAAAGCAAGTGTGAGCAGGTGCAGCCATGACGCACGCGCTGCACATTCTCTTCAGGCAGCCAGACATCTGCTTGGCCGTATAAAAGAAGCAGGCCCAGCTTGACAGGAAAGGGGCAATGCTGCCAGGAGACAGCAGAGGTGAGAGGTTATGGCCCTTTTGATGGGTCCTAAAACTGGCAAAACAGAGAGAAATCGTCTGTATGCTGCAAACATGGGTTCCCTGGGGCAAGGCAGAAAGAGACAGCCATGGTGGGGAGCTGTGCGCCTCACACTAATTCCCAAGGAGCAGTGCAGACAAGTCCATCCCATTCTGCTGTCCTTCTTTACTAATCCAGCAGGATTGAAGATTGAAAAATCCACTGCATGCAATTGGTCTAGCATAAGGAAAGGAACAGCAGTCTCTCACTATGGACAGGGTCCAGGGTAACACGGTACTACTGCTCTCTCATCCCTCCCAGAGGCTGCTGGAGCCTCAGAGCCCATCCTCCTCACTATCTCATACATAAAGCCAGGGCTTTTCTCCCTCAGCGCTGTCCCCTGGTTCAATTCCTCTGTCTTTTTGTGCATTGATCTGTGCAGCAGTCATTGGTGCTGCAAGCCAAACCAGTCTTTACTTCTCCAGCACCTGCTCTACATTATTTTGCTGCCCAGTCAACTTACCTCAGGCTTGCAGTGCCAGGCTTTGACCAGCTCATGCGCCTGCCCCAGAGCTCAGCAGTGGCTGCTTCCTCCCAGCCCGTCTCTGGGTGCTGCTGGGGAGTCTTGTCCAGCAGCCCTGCTCTCCCAGGGTGCCTGGGTGCAGGCAAGCTCTGCCCAGCACAAAGTGCTGATGCAAAGTGCTGTGAATTTGACTCCTGAAGGCTGCTCACACAGGCATCCTGTGGTTATTAATAGCCAAAAGCCCAGAGGGCAGAGTCTCAGATAGCACTGCTGCCATCCCTGAGGAGAGGGGAGAAGAAAAGGTTGCACCTCAGGTCTCCTGCAGTCACTGTCTCAATGCCCAGGAAGACCAGGCACTCCACAGGTGGCTTATTTCTTCCTCCTCCTTGTTCAAGTAAACATGCAGTTCCTCTTCCTCCTCCTATTGCTTTTTGATGTAATTCATAAAACCTTCTCAATATCCTGTTTGTCAGTAATGCCTCAAAAGCTATCTTGTGTCTTGCTCTGTTTTACATCTTCCTTCTTGCCCCTTCTTATTCATCTCAGTGTCCTCTAGGCTGTCATACGTATTTCCTAAAATGCATCAGAAAATACAGAAGCAAAATAATGGTATGCATGAAACAAGAAGTAGTAGGAAAAACCACCAAGTCTAGAAAGCTATTTACTAGGAAGTAGCTATTTAATATGTGTGGGAAACCCAAATGAATCAAAGAGCAAGGAAATTAATTTCCTGATTAATGACAGAAAAAGGGTCAATAGCCTGCATTTAGTGCAGCTTTGTACATGCAAATAACTCCCCTTAACTCCTGTTCATTATCAGGCGACTCTCCCTCTTTTTCCTGCCTACCCAGTTGGGTTCTGGTTTTAGGATGAAGGAAACATACCTCATTTTACTGGAGTACTCAAAGATGCACATACCTTTTAGCTTCTGAATAAGGCAAAAATCCTCCAGAAAACATTATGTTGCTATTTCACATTGGAAGATTGGATTCCTATTGGGTCAAAATCAAATCATCCATTGAATAATCCTAGAGTCTAGTGAGGAGAAAAAAAACCAAAACATAGTTGTGATTAGAGTAGAAAATCATCTGCACAGAGAATTACAAGCAAAGTTAATATAAAGGAACATCAGGAGACAGCCACTTTCCTTTTCCCCTAGACTTTGCTGTTGTTTTTTCCTGCACCAAATGCATATAAAACTTTCCAGTGTGATAACTGGGTTGAAAGCACTGAGTGTTAATCCCCAGTACCATTAGGAAGGTCCTGTAGGAGACTGCAGTAACATTTCTATGGGCAATAAACAGTCTTTATATCCTGCTTGGAGTTAGGGCACATATGGCATTCTCCTGGCCCAAAGTTTCCCATTTTCCTCTTGCTTGCATGCATATAACCACTATGTATACCTTGCATTGGGCCTATTTCACAGCTCTGATTCTCCCTCATTCATATCTACTGTAACAGCATGACGTAAGCTTTCCACTACCCACAAGAGCACTGCATCCTTCACTGAGCTGGGATGATACACCAGAGTGATGTCCAGCCCAGATCCTGCCCTCACACTCCCATGCTGGTGATTCAGGAGCAAATCCCTGGAGCAGTTCCAGCATAAAATAAGCACAATTAAACTGTAAACACCCACTGCCTGCTCTGGGCACCATCACAGAGCTTCATGCCTGGTGAAGGCATTTACATCTGCACAAAGCTGGAGGGTGTCAAATGCTACTATCACAGCTGACCATCTGTCCACACATCACACCCACTCTGCACAAGTGCAGGTGGCCTCAGAGGAGCGGGTCTCTTGGTATTGCCAAGCCCTGCTCACTGCAGATTGTACACGGAGGAGTATTTTTCTCACCATGTTAATTCTCCTGAATTGGTTTAGCACTGTGCTTGACGTTTGGCCAGAGTGCCCAGTGTCTGCTGTAAAGTCCAGTTGTGCTCCTAGAGATGCTGCTCTCCTATTCAAATTCCCTGTGTTCTAAACACTATTCATCAAGGGAGACATTGCCTGGCACGAGGTGGTGGCATATGGAGAGCCAGAATGAGAACAAATGCAATGTGCTGCTTTATTGCTTAAAATCAGAGCCCTTTGCCTCTCCTTTCCCAAAGGCATGAGGTAGAGTTACGTCTAAATTTAAGAAGTTTCTAGCTCCATTTTGATAATCATCTGAGAAATAAGTGTGATTTATATCATCAGGTGAGAAGTTCAGAAATGCAGCTACCGTTATATGGCACCTTTTTGCAGTAACTAGACTGATGCTAAACTCTGACTCCTCTCTACTTGCTTCCAGCAGCTGTCTTCAGACCACTTTATAGCTGTTGTTTTATTTCTACAGTCAGCTCCTGTGCCTTCCTGAGCATAAATTACGCCTTCGGGGAACAGTTTGTGCCAGTTGGATATCATGTGGAAACCTGGTGGAGCAGAGTGCCCCATGGTAAATGGAAGTGAGCAGGAAACAGATGTGATCCTTCTTATAAAACTCAAGAGAGACTAGGGAAAAGCAATAGCAAGATGAAGAGAAGGCATGTCTTGCATGGTGTGTGAGGATCTCAATCAGACTATGAGCAGGCATCCTCTGCAATTGTGACCAGGAACAAGCCACTGACAGTTCAGAGTGAGCCAGCTCCAGGAGACAAGAGTCTGCTGTGGATCCCAGCCCAAAGGGCAGGAGGCAAGCAGGGTTAGAGTCAAGGCCAAGAATGCTGAAGTCCAGATTTAAGGAGTCATGAGAACCACGGTCTGATGAGAACAAAGCATTTGTATGCCTAGTCGAGGTGTCATGAGAGAAGTATACATCTACCAGGCGAGAGATGGGACCTACGAGTGCCTCTGGAAGGAACTGAACAGAGCCCAAGCCTTGAACCTATTAGTATGGCACCGGGATTTACAGGGTGATTTGTATAAAGAACTCTTTTGTCTGACACTTAAGCACCAAGACACACCTTAAACTGAGATTCTTACCTCCTACTCTACCGTCAAATGAAATTATGTCTTTATTTTCGGTTACCACACTGAGAACTAAATCCTCCTCCTTTCTCCTTTCTATACACGGCTTCTCCTGAGACATAGGAATGTCTAGTTCACAAGTCTATAAATGTCAATTGTGGGTCTAGCAGAGACTTCACTTGTGTCCTGCCACAGTGCCAGGTTCAGCAGGTCAATGGCTTTTTGCACTGGGAATATTGTACCAACCTGCTATCCCTGCCATAAATAATGCAATGAACTCAGCAGAAGATATCTGTTATCTCACTGTTATCTTACCCACTCATGCAAGTCAATATTAAGGGTTTTAAATCACTACAAGCTGTGCTTGAGCTGGTTTCGTTTTGTTTAGGGTGGAAGGGTTTACCTGGAGTGTGGTAAGGTTTGGTGTCTAAATTCAATCCTTGCTTAAGTACATGGAATTTCCATTAATGCCAGTGGGGTAGTACATGTGCTGCCTGTAGGGCTTTTCAGCACTTCATGGAGTTTATAATCATACAAGAAACCCCCTTTATCTCACTGTGACCACCTCCCTCTTTCCAAATATACTCTTTGTTTAAGTGGCCTGAGGAACAGCCTAAACAAAGCTTTGCTTTCTCTGACATGTATGTTCAAAATTAATTTCTTTTTGCACTGCCTTCTTGTACACCTAATTTCAAATGGTCTAACTTCAAGTTGTCAATGCCTACAAACTCATTTCAAGAGTAGCAATGAAATCTGCCTTATTACACTGCTAGATGGACATAAGCAGTACTTCAGAGAAGCATCAGCAGCAGGGCTGTCTCCAGACCACATTTTGATCATGTAGAAGTCAGGAAAACAGCATCAGTCTTCACCACTTTAATTTTTCAAAGATGGAGAATTAAACCTTGCCCTTGCTCTCCTTTATCCCTGATGCCCAAGACTGATCTGTGTTGAAAGTATTCATAAACAGCAGATTCTAACATGATTCAATCTGTTCTGAAAAAAAGTTGCAAACCTCTTGATTTGGCGCTTTTTTTCTGGTTATTGTTATGATGATGATGATAAAAATGGTGATGATGAAATAATTTTTGTTATTGTAAAATATTTCATGTATTCTTAACCTGTTCCAGTTTAAACAGACATCAGGGAGACTCGTCAGTACTTCGTAGCACCAAAACAGGAGAAACAGTAAATGCCAGGCTCTCTCGTGCCACTCAGTGGGCTTAATGCACAATAAGACGTAGGACTGGGACCGAAATATGTAGGATTTGACCACAGAGCTGGAGTGTGTGTGGAAATAGCTGCCGTCCCCATGGCGTGTTACTTGCTGGGCAGCCTGTTTGTCTGCGTGACCCACATGCTACCACCCAGGAATCCCCTCCAAGCTGCAGCAAACCCCTCGCTGCCAAAACTCTCTGCTATGAGCCTGACCTTCTCCTCTGGTATGTGGGACTGAGCAACACCATATGTGAACGTCAAAAGAGGATAGATTAGGAAGAAAGGACTTCCTAAGATTTTAAACCCTCCAGACTTAACACCACATCAGGCGAATGCCAAAACCCCAGGTAACTCAGAGAAGAACAGTGGCAACATCTAGTGGCCGTTGGAGCTCTAGGTGTGTATTGTCAGGGAACAGCCTTGTGTTTCCTGTATGCCACATCCTTCCCTGCTGTGCTCTTTGCTGCACATTCTCCTTCCATCGGGTATAATTGTTTGGGGGTAGGTATCTTCACTAGGCACCTTACTATTTTCTGGTTTTAAACTTCTCTCTAAGGTGGGTACTGAAGGCCAAGTAAATCCCTAGCCTGCTGCATAGCTGTTTAGTAATCCTTTGGCTTGGCAGGCTCGTGTTCCACCTTTCAAAGTCTGTTTGTCTGGCTCCTTCTGACATGATCTGCGCTGAGAGGAAATGACTCTCACTTGAGAAGGTTGTAGAGGTTAACAGGGAATTTAATCAAGAGCCCTGGATACAGCAACCGTCCTGCAATGTGTCAAACCATCTGGAGTAGCTCATAATCCTACTGTCAGATTTATTAAGCAAAACAAGATGCAGTCCTAATCTGCAGGCTGTGCATCTGTATACTTCTTTTCTGGGAGCTGGGCTTCTGGTTGGACAGAAGCTTAGGTTTGGCATCAGCAAACATTGCTGCCCCTTTCTGCATTTTCTGATGGCAAGTCAGTCAGAAATATGCTGGATAGTCTCAAGACCTACCTGCAGACCACTGCATAAGGAAGCCCTCCTTGCAATTAATCTGACAAAAAAATCCACAAAATTATACTTGAACAAATATCCAGAGCCTTCAGTCTAATTCTACAGCTGATCCCAGTGTCTTTTGCAGTGCTTAGGAATTGTTATCTGTGAGTGAGATATGTCTGGGAAAGGCAGCCTGCTAACACTTGTCCTAAACTGAACACAATGAACCTCTCAGGACCCAGAAACTGAGTAGACTTTAACATGAATTGGGTTAATCTTAGGGTTAGGATTAGATTTGGAGCCTGAGAATACAATGGGATATATTTGATTTTCTGACTGACTTGTTTTTCTGATATCTTGGTTAATATTAAGTTGAATTGTTCAATGCGAGTTTATATTTGGATTTATCAGAGCTGACAACTTCCACTGATACTGGATTTACAAGCAGAGGGTAGGGTTTAGGTTAAAACAGGCTGAGGGGCAGTGATGGGGCAGGCCAGCTCAGGCTGGTCCACAGATATTTTCAACCTGTCAGTGAGCGAGTGTTTTATAGTCTGTAGTACCAAAGTTTTGGATCTCACTTAAATTTTTGCTTGCATGGGGCTTTTTTAATGTATAGAGGCTTTAAGTCCAATCTAGGTGTTTTTATTGCTGAGACATCCCATTCTTTCTTGAACTCATTATATTCTCTTGTCCTTAGCAGTTTGTTGGTAGTGCTAAATGCATGTGCTGTACACATAGCAATTCCTCCTGGGTGCCATGCAAAGAAAGTGACAAAATGCCACATGTAAAGTGCATATCACAAGTTTATTTTTCTGCACAAACAAATAGAAAGTGATTGTAAATTGGAAAAAAAAAAGACAAAACAGAAAAGGAAAAAAGGTATTTCCATAAACAAAGATGCCAGCTCTGTTCATCTGGGGTCACATCTTTCACCAGACAGAGCACTGCTGCTGGGCTCCCATTTTCAGAGCACTGATGGGTCTCTTCTAGGAAAGGGGTCTAGTAGGGGGTGCTGGATATTATGGCAGAAAGGGAGCACATTCTTTATGAGGAGCAATCTTGCCTCGCACTGTGCTCATGTCTGGTATCAGTGACTCCTCATCACACCGGTCTCTTCTGAGATGCTTCCTCCCAGGTGCTGCAGGATCTTGAGGTTATCTCTGGTAAGTGTTCCCTTATATTGAGAGGGAAGGGACTGTTACTTCTGAAGCAAAGATAAAACCCCTGAATTGCCATAGCTGCAATGTGTAGCCTGCAGCATGCTAGAGAGGAGGGATGATAGGCAGTTTTAAATCAGAGCCCAGGAAGACATCTTCGAGCGCTTAACAAGGGAACACTGGGGTTTGGCCTACCACTGCAGCTTATAACTTAGCAGGTGGGAGCTAAAACTTGTCAAACAACTGTTTATGTCTGTGCTTGTTCAACAGCTGAGGAATTAGACATTTGGAGAGGCTCAAGACAAGCTTACATGTTTAAAAAGTATTCCTTGTAACCTCACCTGTGACCTCTCTAACAGGCCATCCACAATATTTTCATGAGCAGACATTAGCAGAGCTGCTTAAAGCCAGCAGTAGTTCAGGTTTCTTCCTTACAACTTAACAGATGCATCTCAGTATTATTTCTGATCTCATGCTACTTGCAGCTACAGGCCTTATTTGGGATACACCATGAGCACTGTAGGTCTCATCTGCAACACCCTCTGCTTCTGCAGGTCAAGTCCTGTGTCAGCATAGGATCCAGAAAAGTTTGTGAGGGGCTGAAACCCATTAAACTACTTTGGTTGTGCTTCTAAACATAGCTTTGAACCAAGGATGTAAGTAAAACACAGGATTCCCAGCCTCTTGGTTCTTTTCCTTGCTCTTATATTTCATATTTGTTCTCCAGTCAAACCTAACTTTTTTCATCTCCTGCCCATTACATTATCAGAAATGATGGGGCAAATGCAGTTATTCCACTCACTTGGATCATGATATCTGACATTGAATGGTGTTTGGCAATCACTCCTCAGCAGAAATCGTCTCCTGGAAATCTGGAGTGAGATCACCAAAATACTAAACTCATGCAATCTCCCTTACATACTAAGGCCAGTCTTCTCTATTTTTCCAGTGGCAAAATGAATTTCCTGAGACTTTCAGGCCCTGAGAGCACTTAACTTTAGGGGCCTAAGGGAAAGAGATACTGGAGTAAGATTCAGACTTTCTGAGCTTACTTCTTGACTGCAGAATTATGTTGAGCACCCTTTCTCTCATCCACACAACTCCTCTCTACACCTGAGTTTAGTAATGATTTCAGCCTGGGCTAGCTTGTCTGTCTAAGGCTAATGGCTTAAATCACTAGCCAGTGACAGACAACACTCCACAAGGAGATGAGAGACAAAGCTTTTGGAGCGCTACTACTCCTTGATTTCCTTTATACAGCTTTCCTAGATAAAATACAAGATTCCTCCCTCCATGTTTGGGAAGAGTCGCAGAGATTCAGTTTGCACACAGGTCTGTTTTGGTTCTGTTTTCAGAAACACTGGCAATGCAATGCAATGCAGTACAGGATGAGTGAGAAAGCAATCATCTGAGATAGGTTTTGTAGCATGGCTGCTCCCCTTCACTGGAGCTAAGTGCATTCTGGTGGTCTGAATTAACTCTGCGTAGATGATTTCTCCTAAGACATCCTCTCTGGGGCTTTTCAGGGATCTGAAAATCAATCACTCTCCTCATCAATTCAGGTCGGCTGCTTCTATGTCATAGAACCAGGTGCAGCACCTCTTCTGACTCAGCCACACCTTTGTCCATTAACTCAAGGTATTCCCATGGCTTTTCTTACAATCCTCTCCCATGGCTGATAGTGTGCCAAGTGAGTTGTAAGTTCTGTTCTCCTCTCTCTCTAGCATGCTCATTATATGTTTCAGGGCCCCCAGGAATGTGCACTGCAAACACAGGCCTGCAAAAAAGCCCAGTCAGGGTGTGAAGGATTCAAATGCAGAATTGTGTATTACTTCTCCTTTTCTCTCATTCTCTCCTTCCCAAGCTTGTCCAGGATCAGAGCCGCTAGCTAGGTTCTCCAGCCTTCTTTTTCTTCATAGGAGACAACACATCAAAAATCTCCAGGTGGTCACAGAGAAAGACTTAAGAGCCTCCAAGAAAAAGTAGAGCCCCAGCTATAATGAAAAAGCTACACATCATTAGCTCCTGCTGTGCAGAGGAAGGTTGGCTTAGATTTATTGTGAAACACCACTAGCTGCACTGCATACAGACTGCTTTAGACCCACTTGAATTCCTTTTTTTTCCCCCAGAACCTACACTTTGTATAGCCAAAGTTTGTGCTCCGTCCAGTCAGAGAATGGCTACTGCTTGAAGGAGAGGAGCAAGTCTAATCAGATGGAGACTTGTCTCAAGGAGAGAGGGCTATGAGACCCTCGTTCTGCCTCCTGTACACATTCCTAAGGGTTTAGCAAAGGGCTGGGCAACCCTGACCCAGAAAGAGGTGACAAACCCCTTCCCTGCAGCTGGGGCATCTGCTGTGTTTGGAGCCAGTGTTTCAGGAGCAATGCTTTCTTGGTGTACTTGTGGGATCACACTGGAAAAGTGGCTGCTGGCAAAGGAGGACCACAAGCAGAAAGTAAATGGCAGGAGGATGTGTAAATTGGAGTATAGATGACATGCACACACATATGCACAATCCCTACTAATATGCTGAATTCTTCCTTGGGAAGGCAGTGCTTTCTTCCTGTATGCTGTAGTGTAAGGATTGAGTTGGAGGCTAGCCTGGGAATAACCAGTCCTGATTCCCCATCATCACTAGCAAACAGAACTCTGTATATGTGTGTAAGTGCAGATCCTCTGGGATTCTCAGAGCACTTCAGTTTTTACCAAATAGGCCCCGCAATAATACCTAAGTGATTTCATATGAAGTTTTACTTGCGACTTTCTGTTTTCCTGACCTCCACTCTCATGCTGAGAATGTCTGTAAAGGACCTCCATTTTCCCCTCATCACAAAGCTTTCAGCAAGTTTTATGTCATGACCCATTTCTAATCTAGCCCCACTTCTGTCCTAAACTAAACAAAAAGATCATGTGCAAATGCATATTCAGTCCTGCCTCCTTTTAAAGCTAACTGTACCTTCTCCCATGCAATCCACCTTTCTACTTACAGTATCCATATCCAGTTCAGTGGAACTAATACTGCAGGGCCTTTCTTTGTGCCAACCAGACACTGCCTGAGCTTAGCTTTGACTTTGTGTATCCTCAAATATGGATACTTCCTTCTCCAGTTCCCCCAGCTGGGGTAATAGCCCCACCATGTTCCCTCAAAGCCCCTCTTTGGCAAACTACTTCCAGACATGATAGTGGTATTTAGTACCAGCTAGGATGACTCTCCCTTTTACCCCCAGCCCTGGTGACTGGAGGAACAGGCATACATGGCCACTCTCAGGTGCAGGCCACACTACCCACATGTGCATGGGCCAACACCACTGCTCACTCTGCTCTCTTGCCTTCTTTCCCATGCCCCACAGACAGAAGTCTGGGAGAAATGTCCCAGGTGAGGCCCCACTTGTCCTTTCATTCCCTGCTGAGTGTTGCTGTGAGCACGTGTGTGCACACACAAGTGAATGTGTACAGACTGGGAGGATCAGAGAACAGTCTAATGGGAAAGCTGGGGCTTCTGTTCTATAATCCCACCTCTCACCCTTTCTTCCTGGAAAGCTCTTGCCTCTTACTTTCCTTCCATGCAGGGGTGACTCCAAAGCCCTTGGGAAAGGAAAATTACTGCTTCTTGTGTGTCTCCATGTGAAAAAACTCCTGCCATTCACCCCCTCTGGAGGTGGGTTTTGCCGCTGTGTACGAGTTCCCAGTTTTTGTGTACCACACACATGCCCTCTCTCCACATTCCTCCTCCTGCTGTAGCCACAGCCAGTAAGCCTTTCCATGAAGTATCACGTCTGGGACTAAGGGGAGGCTGGGGAAGGGGTGGTGCACAAGGGCAGTAATTTTTTGAGGTTTTTTTTCTTCATTTTGTGTCACTCATCCCAATGTACTGAGCTGACACAAAAGACAAAACAAGCACTATCTCTGCGGGGCCACAAACAGGATGGGAGGCATGCCTGCCTTAGTGATGGCCAAAACTTGGCCTCCATACATTGGCCTGCATCCCTGTTCTTGCTGCTGAGAATTTGGGCCTGGCCACCTGAAACCGAGAGGCAGAGGCCAAGTTTGGAGAAGGTCCCTGTCCCACCTGTCCAGGCTCTGGGGAGCTCTGATACAGCTTAGGGGAGGGGCTGAGCTCCACCTGGAACGGTGCCGGTGTAGCAGGGGCAGAAGAGGCCATTTCTGTTCTCCACAATGGCTCATCCAGCGTGGTGGCTGAGCGGGGCACAAGCACAGTGGGTACCAGGCTGCTTGAGGCTGGCATGGGAGCCGGAGTGGAGAAGCGACGAATCTCCTGGGTCTTGGCTATTTTCACAGGGACCTGCTTGGCTGCCATGAAGGATGAGCTAGCCTGCGGGGTTGGCTGACCAGGAGTATTCTGAGTGCTGGGGCTTGGGGGATCCCCAAAACAGAACATGGCTGACTTTAACTGATAGGGCTGGTGGCGCATTAGATCAATGACCTTGATCCCTGATTTCTGGCCAGGTGCCTTTTTCACTTTGCTCTCTGCTTTGCTAGCCTGAGATTTGCTGGCTGCAAGGGGATAGAAAGGGGAATGCATTGGGTTGTAAGCTATTGGAGGGGGAGCCCGGATGTTGGGTGAATATTTCCAGCATGAGGGTAGAGAAGGGGATGGAGAGGGGGTCCTGGGCTTGTACTCTGACTTTGGTGTGGTTTCCACCACAAATTTGTCCATGCGGCTCTGGCGTTTGGCAAAGAGCTCTGCCCCCTTGCCTTTAAGCTGAGGCATGTCCTGGGCCCCATTTACCAGTCCACCATCTTGCTGAGGCTTAGGAGCCACTGGAGGTGGGGTCTTGAATTTGCGGCCTGAGGACTGCATAAAGTTGCAGGCCTCAGCACCTAGGCTGAGGAAGTCCTCCTCAGGCCCGGACTCAAAGCCTGCCCCAGAGTGGTCACCTTTTGGCTTTTCATCCAGGTTCTGCACCAGAGACAGGAGCTCAGGGTTGGGTGAATTTTTCTTCTTCTCCTCTATCTTACTGAACATGGGTTTCTTGTTGCCCCGTCGGCGAGCCTCCTGCAGGATACCTGTGCGGGGAGCTGGCACAGCAATCCTCTGCTCCCTGGAGGTTAAGGGCTCCGAAGGAGGTCGTGGCATTGCTGGAGTGATGGCAGAAGAAGGCTGTTTTGGCACAGGGGAACTGCTTCTCATGTGCTGTGATGGTGCTGGACTAATATACAATGAAGAAGAGGCTGTTCCAGTGACTCGTGGCTGAGATGCTGCAGAGGCCATGTCCCCTCCTGGCTTTGAGGGAGTTGACAGAAAGATAGAGGTGGTGGATGTCCGAGCAGTGTTGGCAGAAGGCTTAATCTCTGAAGCGCTTCCTCCACCTTTTGGCTGTGACTCCAGTGGTGAAGTTGGTCTTCCTGGTGCAGGAATATACAGAGATGTGGAGGAGCTGACTGGACCACGCTGTGTTGGCACTGGTGCATTGGCAGGTGTTCCTGGAGCTAGAGGTGAGAAAGGGGGAACCACCGTGCTTTGTCCACCCAGACTTTCAGAGGGTTTTTTGGGTGCAGATGGCCTAAAGATGACAGAGGATGTTGCTGGACGTTGGCCAGAAAAGCCAGGAGTAAAGGGCCGTGCAGACCTGTTGAACATGCTTGTTGAACTTGTAGAGAAGGGGTCAGGGCTGCTTGGGGGAGGTGGGAAGAAAGTGGGGCTTGGGGCAGTCAGGAGCTGAGTGGGGACGGTGGCTGGCTGCTTGCTGGGCATGTGCACACCTTCCAGGTGGATGCTGAGGGGCACATTGTCTGCCTTCTCTGGCACAGGCATATCTCCGTTCACTGTGCCCTGCTTTGGCTGGGCAGCTGAGGCAAGCTCTGGGCTCTTCTGCACTGGAGTTTTCTCAACTGTGTACTTCCCAGCCCGTTCCCTCTGCTGCTCAAATAATCGTGCTCCTTTACCTGAGGCCTCACTCAAACCTTTTTGCTTCTCTTCCTTCTGTTCAGAGTCAGATTTGGACTTTTCAATGTCTAGGTAAGTGTTGTCCCAGTCTGAGTGATTAGTTAGGCTTCGGGCATCAGAGAAACCTTCCTCATCAAATTCAGATTCACTAGTTGGAAAAACCCCGTCTTCCTCCTCGTAGGAGCGGTCTTCATCAACACTGCCAAAGCTTACTAGTGTATACTTCTTAGCCCTCTGCCTGCGTTTCTTAAACATCAACACCCCCTTGGAGTGGGGGTTGGGTGCATCTGTCAGCAGGGATGCAATGGTTCTGCACTTGGTTTTGGCTTCTTTCACGTTCTTCTCCTGGATACTCTCGTGGCGGTGGAGCTCTGAAAGAGAAAGAGGCAGTCTCAGAGATCAGAAAAGGCTGGGTGGGCAAAGGTGGACAGTGAAATGGCTATAGGCATTCTAGTGCACACAGGAGGAAACACACCCCTTGCCCTTCCTTTTCATTCCTACTTTTGCTGATGATAGTGTCTTTATAAACTGTTGGTAGAAAATCAGGAGCAGTTTTCTCTTTCCCTGCAAACACAATAGAAGTCGATGCAAATGTGGCGAGGGAACTCCTCCCACTCTGATGGCCACTCTAAGTTTCCTCATCTGACCTGGGATTTCCTGTTGCTGAAGCATGTGGCCAAGAGTACCTGATGTTTTTACAGTGCATGCTCTTGCTTGCGGGAATTTTTACCATTTATTTATCACCCTGAAGGTGGAACCCTGCTTTCTGTAGATATTCCTCCTACCATATAGAGGATTGCATGTGTGCAAAAGGAGAGGCTGCTCCTAATCTGAGCCCTGCAAGGTCAGCTACACTCAGTGTTGTGCAGCAGCATTGTGTATAGGGTTGTTAGCTGCTCTGCAGCAGCCCTGCCACTGCAGGAGGCAAAGGAAGCATGATTTCAACCTTGCTGCAGACCCTTCCCTGTGTCCCATGCCTGGCAAGGAAGAAGAGTATTTGCTCCTGAGCAAGAATCCCAGATCCCCAAAACTGATCAGCCAGGCCAGAAGGAAATCCACGTAGACAGGCTTGCTTGGAAAAGACAACACCTGTTGGGGCACTGGCATGTAAGTGTGGGGTAATCATTTTCCACCTGCTCTGTGGTCAGTAAAGCCCCAGGGAGCAACATTGTGTCCTCTGTGTGCAGGGAAAGCAGGTAGTGAACAAGTTTCAATAGTAAAACCAAATTTATCTTCCCTAAGGAAAGTATGGACATGCCTTGAATCACTGTTGAAGTGACAGAAGTCAGCACTAACCTTGCACAGAAAAAAAGCCCCCCGTACCTAAACCACAGACTAATTTGTGATGTCTTTCATTTCACCCTTTTCCATTGTCTTTTTCCCAGCATGATAGTACAGATGAAACAACCATCCACTGCATGCATCTAATAATTTGTCAAAAAAACCACTTTGTCCAGCCCTGACATTCCCAAGAGAGACATAATAAATTATGCTCTGCTGAAGGAAGAGGAGAGAAGAGGAGAGGAGAGGAGAGGAGAGGAGAGGAGAGGAGAGGAGAGGAGAGGAGAGGAGAGGAGAGGAGAGGAGCAAGGCAGTGCTGAGGGTGTTAGCTCAAGAGATGATGGAAGCTGCTCAGTCCTCTCAGGATCTCACTTCCGATCATTTTATCACAAAGCATTCATTCAATGGGAACCTGCTAATATGGCAAAGTCACTTGCAGTGGGGGATAGGGAGCTTAGTTAAGAAGTTTACTAGTTTTCCTGAGGGCTGCAGTCTCCCAAAACCTTTCTAGGTTACACAATTGTGGCAAGTGTCATCATTCCACACTGCATCAGTGTAACCACAGAGAAAGAGCTTCCCGCTGCCACCCCATGCTGAAAATAAAGTGTTGATTTGCAAAGCAGTCATCCTTCCAGGAAGCTCTCAAAGTTTGCAGCCATTCTATAGCACATGCTGCTGCTTTGGGATTTCAGCAAGGGGACTTCTGTGGTTTGAGATCACCTCCTGTGGATGCACAGTCCATTCCTCTCCTTTGCACCCAGAACTGGAAACAGGAAAAGCAATGCTGAAATGGCTCACTATTTGTACTTGCATTTGCAATGTGAAGGCTCTCTGCAAAACTTTCCTTACAGAATGACTCCACCTTGCTGAACCAAGACTGAGGTAGTGCCCAGGTTTTTGTGTAGATTTAGTGTTCTTCAGGGCAGTCACAGACTTGCCCTCAAAGACCTGCTCTCCCTGATAGAAACAAACTACAGTCCCTGAAGGTCTGCCCACTTCATTTACAAATCTGCATGCCTGTGTCTCTAGGGGTTGTTGACAATGGAGAAAATAAGGGAAGTTGCTACAAACAACCTTGCTACAAGCTACTACACCTCTGCTTCTAAATTTACAAGGAGAAAGAGCAGCACCACAGAATCTTAGTCAATTGCAGAATATGTAAACTTTGGCCCGAGTGACTCACAGGAGGATTTCCAGCATCAGGAGCTAACAGCTAGGGAGCGACAGCATTCGAAGTGATGTCTGCACAGCCCTTTCTGACAGCAGACTACCATAGAAGTGCCAACTCTAAAGTCTGGGCTAGCATACTGTCAGAGAAAATGTAACAGAAGATGGTCTTGGCTTTAACTCCACCAGCTTGTAGTCCTGGCTCAGCATTAGGATACGTGTACAACTTCCCTAGAAAGTTGCTCTGAACTGTCCTGTGCGCTGAAGAAGCTGGCAGATAGGGCCCTCTGGGACCTGCTTCTCACCTCCCTCTTTTCTTCTTCCTACCTTTCTCCTCATCAAAGGCTAAAGCACACGACTAATCACACCACTCCACCCAACAGAAAAATGGTCATGCTATTCAAGCTACAGTCTTCCACAACAGTTTAAGAAAAAGCAGGAAGAGAAATCTTCCTAAGATGACTTGTAGAAGGTAAAGAGCAAGAATGAAATTAGAATAGGCAAAAGAATAGGATAAGGACAGTAGACTGAAAAAAGAAGAGGAAAGGAAAGAAGGAAGAAAGAGAGAGGAGAGGGAAAAGAAAAGAAAAGAAAA
>VWPU01004555.1:59951-91140 GCA_013398955.1 Callaeas wilsoni
AGAAAAGAAAAGAGAAAAGAAAAGAAAAGAAAGACATTTGTACCTGCATAAGGCTGATCCAAGCTTGAGAAAGTAGAGTCCAGACCTGGAGAACTGGGCATGTCACAAAGCCCGTTTAATTCACAGCTCCCCATAAACAGAAAGAGAGGCAATGAGAGAAAAGCAAAGCAGTCCTCTTCTGGAGCAGAACCAAAACTCTGAGATGTGCGAGCTCTTTGCTATCAGTCCACAAGCCTTTTAAAGCCTCTCCTTTGTCTCGTAGGCATTGCTGCTGAAAGCCATGAGGTCACTTTGTCTATTTTTGTCTTCGTAGCTTCATCACTGAGCAGTGTGATGGACATTGTCACCTGGCACTTAAACACCCTTATTCTTTCCCCCACCCTGTACTCCTTGTAAGGAGAAACTCCTCTTTTTGTATTTTAAAATAAGAAAATATACTCTATATTATTGCAGCTTCTGTGGTGCAAGCTTCAGGTTAGAAAGGTGCAAGCTTCAAGTTAGTGTTACCAATGCCTCAATGTCCAGCATTTCTGTGCCAAAGAGCCCTTCAAAGAGATCAAACTAACACAGTGTGCATGTCCAACATGGACAAGCAGAAGAAACCTGCACAGGAGAAAAATAACTTTCTTTGCCTGAAACTCTCAGAGAGCACTCAGCTCCAGGTAAACATTAGGAAGAAAAGAGAGAGCAGAAGCTTTACTTTCCTGTGTATATCAATTTTCTTCCATGTCTGAGGAGAACCAGTCCATGATTCAGATTTCTGTTGTGTACAAGACTGAGGAACATTTAACAGAAGAGCATTAGGATCCTGGATACCTGCAGCGAAGTTGTTTAGCTGAATTAAAACAGCAGAGGCTGTTACCTACACTGAAAGCGTGGCTGTGCCCAGGGAGGGTGATGGAGTGTTTGGAAACCAGGGAGTGGTGTTTTAGCAGCACCATTCAGAGCTCCAGCACTGGAGACTGAGAGGTGTTGAAAGAGGAGATGCTGATAGTGAGGACTGTGGGGGATGGGAAGGAAGGGAATAGATGGTGCTGGGAGTCTGCAAATCTCTGCACTTGTGGCCTGCTCAGCATGTCTTCACACTTTGTCTAGGTCCTGTCTTACTGCTCCTTTCTGTACTCAAGCAATAGTTCCTGTGACGCAATCCCAGAGCCGTGGCCAAAGGACACACTCCCCCATGATTCTCCCTCCCAGCAGCCCCAGCCTTAGCAACTGTGTAGCCTTGGCAGACCATCTCCAGTGTTAGAGAGTCTGGAATAATGAAGGTCTGACCATACATCCTGAAATCCAGTAGCCATCACTGCACACGAAGAAGACAACTCCCACAAGGCAACATTGCTGTAGAGAGATCTGCCATGTCTCATACAGAGGCTCTTAGAGCAAGAGCAATGAAAGTGGTTCAGTCTCTTCTCTGACGAATATTTACACATATAGGCATATATGTATTCATATGTCTCTTTGGGGAAACCTTGTGATATTGATAGATACCATTGGAATGAAAATATAGCTCTGTCTCTACTAAGAACATTCAAATGGAATAGATAAAAGAGTAAAAGGAAGGGTTATAAAACTCTCATAAATTCTGTTGGTGTGGTGAATTATTTCTATAGAAAACTTTTTGTTAACTTCTAAAGCACTAATTTCATGTACACACTGAATTCTGTTGGAAAAAAAATCCACAAAAAGGAAAAATTTCTATTAAGCAAAGCCTATGAAGATTTTCCTCTTAACTAAGTTTCACTGAAGTGAAATGATTTTTGTTACTAATTACAGTAAAGAGAAGTGTAAAAAGTATAAATCTTTTCAAGATCAGGCCTTATTAAAAGATACCATTTTAATGTATGCCCAGGCAAGCTACTGAACAAGCAGGCTTACATGATGTCAGATACTGTTCATGTTCTTTAGGAAACAGTGGTAAATTTTATTACCAAGATTGAATTCTAGAAAAGCCATTACTATAGAAAATAAGGTACTCTGCTACTTCCAGAGTTACAGAGCCTGTTCCTCTGTGATAAAATGCTACTTGTCAACTGCTTTTCTCAGATGGGGTTACCTCAAATTTTATTCTTCCAGCTATTTATGTTAGATAAGGTCATTTTTCCATGGCTAATGTTGCAAATATCTCAGTAAGTCATTAGAGGCTACAGACATCTCATACTTTACATACCTGAAGTCCTTTCAACATAAGATTTGGATGGGTTATATTGACCTTCTAAGTAGTTCTCTGTTGAAAGTTTCAACCTTTAAAGCTTTGATCAGTATTTAAATTGCAAACAGTTCAGCAGAGGAGTATATATTCTTTTACTTCAAAGTAAAGGTAAAACTCTTGGGATAGGAAATATTTCTCATTCTTGGATATTTGCACACTTCTATCACATAACCTGTGCATAATATAAAACACAGATATGGCTTCAGCTCCAATTTAGGATGCTACAGACAAATGCTACAGTCCTACTCAAGTCTGCAACACTTTAGCATGTACCTGAAGTTAAATTGTTAAAATACTTGTCAAACCAGTGTTTCTTAAATGGCTAGTGATTTTAAGTGTGCAAGTGAGACATTGCCCCACTGCAATCTCCTGGTTTTGGAAAAACAGAAATTAGGCTATTCTGAAGGTGAGTAACACCCATGGGGAAAAGCCATGGCCAGTAATTTTGTAGATTTTTGACCATTCTTAGCCATACTACTATTGGAGAGCTCTGTTAGGCAGAGGGGTTGTGGAGACATCACTGTATATGGCTGCAATATTTTAGTCTCATGGTATCCTGCTGGAGACTTGAATAGCTTGTTCATTCAAAAAAATCTCCCTCAGCTGAGTGACAGTTTGCCTTTCTTTCTGAGCTGGATGGAAAAGTGTCCTCAGTGCAAAAGGTAGCACACATGGCCAGTTTTTCTGTGCTGACAGCTCACACCTGGGCCCTGGGTATTCCCTACACAGTCTTCTCCCAAAGGAGAACTTTCTATGGCCAGGACAGCACCTGCTGAATGCACTAGGGAATCTGTCTTTTGCAGTTTTAGCCCAATTTCCTATGAAAGGTTTATGCAGTCAATGCTGCATGTCTTTTGACCTTACGCATTTCATGCTAATAGCTTTTGAGTCCATTTGCTAATTTTAAGAGCCCGAAGTCACAAAGACACAATGCTCCTACAAGTTTACATGGAAATAGGAGGCTCAACAGAGGAGAGAGACCCCACCATAGGAAGCAAGAAGCCTGAGTTCAGTCTTAATTAGGCATCAAAAACTAAAGAACACACACACACACACACATGCTTTCTCATTTTGAGTGTGAGAGACAGACATCAGACAGATTTGCATTTACTAAACATGAGAGAATGAGATATCAGATACAAAACATAAATTAAAAGGATGCCAGGATCTGCTAATTCTGCTACTTACAAAATTGCTTGATGTCTGACAACAGGATATCACTGATTGATCATGTCTTTGTCTTTCAGTCTATCCAACAGCTACTCCAGTAATACAGACAAGTATATGCCCACCATCTCAGTATGTGGACTTGATTAATCCCCTAGCACTTGCCATATAGTCTCATTAACCAGTTGATTTTAGTCCTTTTCTGCAACTGTTCAAGCTCCTACTACATTAAAAATTCTAGCCTTTCACAAAACAACTGTATACCTTCCATGTGTTATCTCATCTGCCAATTAATACACAGCAATCTCCACTGAATCCCCAGGACACTCATTCAAAATTGTAATGTTATTTCCTGTTTCTGCTTGCTAGGTACAACACCCAAGAGAAACAAGCCACATTTACAAAACTTCAAGCAGATAGGTAGACAATGATGGTGTACCTGGGAACACTTTCAAGCTCCTCAGTCAAGGTAACCCCCCCTCCCTCCCCTGTGTCCCACACACACCTGGGTTTCTCGGGAAGAAAAACCAGAGAAGAGCTGCAGGGTGTCTCAGCTAGGTTCCAGATCTGAATAATAGCAGTTTTGGGGCTGTGGTGTGACCCACAGCACATAATGCTTGTTCCGTCTAGATGCAGCCAGAGGATAAGATCCACTGACAGAAGAGAAGAGGGTTGGGATTTTTTATCATCTGTCTCCTTGCCAGTCATATAACATTGAGGGGGAGAGGACATTTGATTGACATTAGTGTTTAAACCTCCGCGGGTGAAAATATAGAGGCAGTCCTGTTAGATTCAGAAGCCCAGTGAAACACGACTACTAACTTAGCCAGTTAGCTCATCTGACATCATGAACCATTAATAGTAATGTTTTCTGTTCTATTCTTAGCCAATTGTGCGGTCACCTTACAGTAGTCCTATCTCATCCATATTTCTCTCATTGGAAAAGTCATGTGGAACTGTATCAGGTATCTTACAGAAGCCAATATATACTGTGTTCACATTATTTCTTCAGCCATAAAGTCTTATCTTACTGAGCAGATCAAAGACTCTACTTTTCATTAGGCCATGTTGATTTAACTGTTCATTTTGTTTGCTGCAAATATGCACAAAAGAACTACTTCATGCACCTAATTGAAGCTAAATGATTTTTTTTCTTATCCTCAGAGCCTATGCCTATTAGAAGTATATATTCTTGGTCTTTTTCCCTGAGACCGTTCTCATTATTCCAAGGTACTTGGCAAGGACTGAGGGCCATTCTGATACAAGTTTCATTAATTCCTTACATTTGACCTCTACAGAGAAGCTGACTCAACCTTGTCCTTTCAGTACAGTCAGTGTGTCAAGATATGCTGAATCTATTCACCCCCGTTTCTGCTCCTGTTCTTTCCTCAAAGAGCTAGATTCTTAGTTAACATAAGTGGTTGATACTGATGACAGTAAAGCTTTACATTTTTCCCAATAAACTGATGTTCCTTCCTACAATGGGTTTAAGTAAAACTGACGAATAAGTATTTGCCAGGTTGACAGCTTTCTCCTTCCTAGCTATAATTTTTTCTCACTTCCCTTGAGTAATGACTGTTGTTTAATCACTTCTTGTCAAAGTTCTTTTATGCCTCACCCTTTTATGCCTCTCCCTCATCCATCACTATCACTTTGTCTCAAAACAATTTCAGTGTTGTCCCTGAGCAGACTTGTCCCTACCTTGTCAGCAACCTTGTCCCATATCACTTTCAGAACTGATGGAAACTGGACAGGAAAAGGGATTCCTGTTGTCTGTTTGCATTACAATTTCTTTCAACTTAGCTCTCAAAACCCTGGAATCTAAAACTACCAGCTTGGTTAAGACAGTCTGTGGGGTTATATGTATAGTTCTTTCAGTGTGATTATTGCTCTAATCACCTTTGCAATCTGAACTATTGGCAAAATTTTGGTTTAATCCCATTGTTCCCCATCAGCCTTACACATCCTAAGTCAGAGTAGAAATGCATGTGCAAGGCCAGGCTATGTTAACATATGTGACAACATAGTCTGAAAAATCACTAACTAGGGCTCTGCAAGGACCACAGAAGTGTCGGCTTGGACGTGAACTCTGACACTGCTTCACCAGCAGCAGGATGATGAATGACCTCTGATCAAGTCTAAGGAACTGTGACCCAGAGTCAGAGTCCCTGTACTGACAATAATAACATAGAAGTAATGTCTGAGTAACTGATTGTTTACAAAAAGATGCTTTAAATGATATCTCATCTAGTAGAAATATTAGGACAAATAAGAGTATATACCTTTTCATTTCAGGGATCACATCGTTTTCCTCCATACATCTTCAAATGCTAAAGGTCTTTCCCCTCCCAGGGAATATTATCTGCAGCTAGATTTATCTTGAGCTAACACACATTCAGCTATATTTGTGTCTCTCTCAGGCTCTGGAGCAGCAGGATTGCAGTGAGGTACAAAGGTGGAGCAGAGCAGAGCTCTATCAGCCTTACTTCCAGTGCTGCAACCCACATCTTCATTGAAATGCTGGACAAGAGTGATGCCTGAGAGAACAATGCTAGAGGTCTCCAGTAAGAATACCCTAGGAAGATGGCAAATTACTTGTGACAGTTTTGAGATGACTCATGAAAGAAGGAAAAATTCACCCACACTAGCCAAGACAGACAACAGTAGTTTATAATCTGACTTCTGCCCCTTTAATATATCAGCCTGAAAATATCACCTCTGTTTTCCATAGAAGGACATAAACTGAAGCAATAATATCAAATGTCGTACTCAAGCCTAAAGGTGAAGAAGAGAGCTCTAGATGCCTGGTGTTTATCTCACTGTAGTCTTTAAGAAATGCCTTCCAAGTGGCAGAGAATTCAAAGCTGAATGTTAGCTATTAAGTGGGGTTTCTTAAACAAACACATACAACTAGACTGCTACTGCAATGTACGGAAACTGATTTCCCAAGCAGATGCAATTTCCAATTTCATGTGTGCTGAAATGAGATCAGTCTCTCATTGATCTGTGATTCAACCATGGAAGCTGTTGTCCTTGTTTTCCTAATGGCTGGCTGCTCATTGAGTAGCAAGGGCCAAGGGTGATTCTGCATGGCTTCATACTGCTAGGAACAGATTTCTTGTAAGGTCAATAGTTCAGGCAATTAATTTTAATCTCGGTCTAAGCAGAATGCTTTCCTATTTTACTTTAAGGCACGTAGGATGTAGTAGTAGTAGGCTACTGTCCTAAGCCTAAGGTCTTCTAGACTGCAGTGAATGACAAACCGGTAAGTTAGTCTAACAATCACATAACTGTGATCATTAGAGTTACAACTGTCAAAGCTGAAAGCCAAATAGAAAATATGGTGCGATAACTTCAAACTGCCATTCAGATACTTCATCTTGTTCACAACTCCTGTGGCCTATACCAGTTGTAATGGGCTGAGAGATGGCTTGCTGCACTCACCCTCTCTGCAGAGAAATGTGACTGCAGTCACTCTTAGAAGAGGTAATCTCTATGACCTGCCGATGAATAGGCCACTTATTTATAAGCATCCTATCTTTTCAAGTGATGCTGCTGTACATCCGCTTTAAACAAGAAGGATTTCCTTTTCTGATATGGAATGTAGTAACTTTGATGACTCTGCACAGGCAGCCAGGCCCATATAAAGCAGAGGAGGAAATTTCCCCACCCAGTTTTCCCTCCCTTCCTCTACCATACATGGAGAGGCTCTTGAATCTTAGGAACTAAAAATAGTCCAGCAGATAAGTTTAAATGAAGATATTTTGAAGCACTTCTTGCACTGACACAGTGTGGTAGCAAGTTAGGAACAGACTGCTTTACTAGTATGTCTATCCTCTGCTAACAATTTGTATTTCCAGTTGTGAGCAAGGCTTAGCCTTTTGTCCTGTGAGATGATTTAGGATGGGGATGAATATTTGGTGCACCTCAGAGAGCACAGGTGGCTGAGAAGAAGCAACCCTGGCTAAATGGATCCCAAGCCTCTGAAGGTGGGGTGAGAAGAGAAGGACACTGTAGGACCTATGGGGAACCAAAAAACCTCACTTGCAATTACTTGTGACAACTATAATCTGATTCTCCTTGCCACAAGCTCCCACTTTCTGCTAACCTCCTGAAACTGATTTAGATTTTTAATTAGTATTTTCTGTCTTGCTATCTCTTCCTTTTCTTCTGCACTGTGCAAGTAGTGCATAAATCGTCTCAGGAAGGGACTTATCTTGGTCCTTTACAGTGCTGACAAACCAAGGGCCTAAAGATCCCCAGTTTCCCCAGGGATTAATCACCTCTCTAAAAAGAGCAATTTACAGTTTTAGTGGGAAGGAAACAAATTCATACTTTTTTTACTACAGATTAGGCAAAATACTGGCTGTTCACAAACATGACTGTTCGATAGCTCATTTAAAATACAGCAGAGTCCCTGTTTTCTGGCTGTTCTCTTACCCCACTGAGCAAAACACTAGGGTGCATAGAAGCCACTGGGTAGTGATACAGACTGAAGTTTTTTACTTGTAGGGCAAGTTCCCCTGCATTTGGGTGACTTGTGGCTCCCCACAGTGCCCCAGTAGTCTGCACCAGTAATTCTCTGAGTGAGTTTTGAGCAGGCACATCCAAGTCACGTGTCCTGTGGAGAACTGGGATGATGTACATGCTTATCCCACAGATTGAAAAAAAAGAGCCAATACCAATGTGCAAATAGAGCACGAACTTTGGAAGGAGAGAGGCCCAAACCTCACTGCAGGGGCTGCTGGCTCTCTAAGGAGCTCTAAGACCTTGTGTCTTTGCTGGGGAAGAAAAAAGCACAGCTCAGCAGCTGATGACATGCAGGACATCATAAGGTGGCACCATCAGCTGCTGCCAAATCCTGATCTTGGGCTGTTGATGCTTGCCACCACACTGTGTTCTGCTCCTGGAGTCAAACCCTTGCTTAGTGTAAATAAGAGAGCTCAATTTGCTCCCATGTTACTGTGATGCAAAGCAGGTGTCAAACAGCAGCGTCACCTCCAGCAATTACCACATAATTTATATCCTCTAAGCAAAAGCAGGGAAAGCAGTTGTATTTCCCAGGTGTTGGTGGAGTTACTGCAAAAAAATACATGTACTGGAGAAATGTTCATCAGATGAAAATTAAGAGAAAATGCCTCAGTAACAACCAGAGCATGAAGACTGATTGCCCATCCTGGTACAACTGGGAAAGATGGTGAGGGAATACAGAAAGCACTTCCTCATTTCATTGATGATCTTGAGGACAATATACAGTCAGCACAGACCAGATTTTCTAACACCATCAGAAACAAAGGAAAATCATACAGGAAAGGGGAGACAGGGGAGCTGAGTCCACTTGCCTGTGATCTGGAAAGCTCAGAGCTCTGGAGCACACACAATGAGGACAAAAGTCTACAAAAGTTCTAGAGACAGGAAGTAAAGAACAAAACTACAGAAAACCCAAGAGCTGACAGCAGTAGCA
The DNA here is from genome assembly GCA_013398955.1 of Callaeas wilsoni. Lineage (NCBI taxonomy): Eukaryota > Metazoa > Chordata > Aves > Passeriformes > Callaeidae > Callaeas > Callaeas wilsoni. The sequence goes on from VWPU01004555.1 coordinate 68,795, forward strand.
GTCTTACTGATATACTTGCTGGGCAATAGAATGGTGAAGGATGTCAGTTGCTAGTCTTGGTGGTGTGCAAAAGAGTTATTATGTATCTCTGTTCTTTTTCTAGGATTTCAGTTATTCATATAGAGGTTTGATGTTTCTACATACTCATCTAGAAATAATGTACCTGCAATTCTGTTTGCCTGAGGTGCAGGGACAGGTGGGTAAGGGAGACAGTCTCTGGAGCTTAAAAATGACAGTGAAAAGTTAGGAAGAATTAAAACAAAGAACAAAAGAAATACCCCCAAAACTGAAGTAAACATCAGAGCAGACATGACAAAGTAGTACATTCTAGGAAGAAAGGATAAGGAACTGTCTGGGGAACAGTCCCAACAAAACAAAAAGCAGTTTTTCACATTCTTATGGTGCAGTGGTGGGAGCTGAAGAAGGCCGTGGCAAGGCAAGGAGGGTGTGTTGGCAGATGCACTGGGAATATATTTAGATAGTGCTTCAAAAGGCAGCCATCTGCTTAGGTATTCACAATGGTCCTTAAATGTCTCCTGACTATATAGCAATACTTGGGCTCTCAGGACCGATAGTCCAAGTCACTTCCTGGAGCTAACTCAGGTTTTAAAACCCTGCCTAACTTCTAAACCATGATTTCACATTCCTGTTTAGCAAAACCCAGGAGTGTCCTCCCATGCCAGTCCATAGCTTCTCTGCAAGCAGCCTTCCACGGAGCCAGTGCAGCTCAGCAGTCTCCCGTCCTCCAGCTGGGTTTATACCTGTGTTTATTGCAGGTATAGGTGTTCTTCAGCTCCATTCACCACATAATGAACATCTTCCATCCCTCTTCCTTACTTGCTCATTCCCTCACAGTCACTGGCTGCTGAACTGGACTTCTGTTTTAATGGCTGCTGTGCTCCAGCATGTTCAGGATGTAGAATTTTGCCTTCTCATTTACTGACAAGACCCCTAACCGAAGAAAAGACCATGTGAGTTACCAGCCCTGGCAGAGTAACCCCTACAGAAGGACACCCATGGCCAAACAAACCAAAAAGAGAGTGAGCAGTGAAGGAGTAATAGGAGAATAAAATATTACCTCAGACTGCAGTGTTTCTGGGAACCCTAACTCCAGCTGGCAATATTGTTGCATCATCTCCTACCATGGGATATTATCTTGCCATCAGAAATGCTCTGAATTAAATACGTAGCTTTCCTGGGATCCCTCTGTACTGATGCCGTCCATGGAAATAAGTCTTGATGTAAAGCAATTGCTCTTTCACTGCTAGGACTATCAGGTGGCAGGGAGCAGCTGAGCATGCCTTTCTCAACATTCACCTCATGCTTGTACATTATTCAAAGGGGGAAAAAATAGCTTCCTCTTTAGGGAGGCTGAAATTGCTGATTTCTTTCCTGTCCTAAGAAAAATGCGAGCTAAAGACTAGCAAGAAGTAGAACAAGACATCGGATCAGGTGCACTGCCCAGCAGAGCAAGACATAAGGGACCCAAGTGAGCCTTTCCTCTCAACAGTGGAAAGAGCAGTAGGACAGTGCCTTGTCTGAAGGAAGCACCTAGGTTTGAAAGTTACCTCTCCTTAGGCAGAACAGATGAAAGAATGTTTAGCCCAAGGAAAAGAGAAAAGAGAGGTTTAATAATTGCCTTGCAGTATTATCTGGCCTGGGTAAAATGTCTAGCATTCGAAGCAGAGGATCAGAAGTTAGAATCCACAAGTTTTCTTTCTGATTCAGTCTTGTAACTTTTCTGTGTCTCTGTTTTCCATTCTGTCCCTCAGCTAAGTCACTTTTTAAAACATGCTTTATTTCCAGGCTCAGAGAAATGTAAAGCAGTCAGTTATACTACACACTGAGGTACATATATGAAAATAAGTTTATGATTACTTTGTTTTTAATATTACTAGATAGATCACAACTGTGAAATCAGATATCACATTTTTCTGCCCTCATGTTTGGGCTTGACATACTCCATGTGTAGCAGAAACCAGGAAGGATATTCACAATTAAGGTCACTTCAGGTCCATCACCCATATACTACACTACATTTTTCAGTACTTTATTCCACGTGGAAAGGTCCTGACTAATGGGGTCGCACTACAAGGAACTGTTTCAAGAGCTGATTTACCATCTCCTGCCTGTCCTTGCTGGCAACCCTCCACTGCCAACACCTAAAAAGTTATAAATTTTACCTGAACTCACCAGCTGTTGCCAGACATGGGCACCCTTGCTGGAGTGAGTGCCTGCAGGGAAAGTTGATGTAGAAGAGTCCCTCCCTGAGCTGGACAGGGTGAGAGAAATAAATCAGTTACTGACAAGACCCTTTTGCGGCTATGCTGTCTCCAAATTATCTCTCATCCTCTTTAATTGTGTAATATTGCATGCCTCTGTGCTCATGGAGGGCTGAACTGGACAGAGGGCTCCTTTGGAGCCTCTTGAAATGAGTGTTGTGTGCTTAACACACAGGTAGCTAAGGAGCAAACTGAGCTGCCATAAGATCTCTGGAAAGCCAGGGAAATTTAACCTCCAAGTTCTTTCCTGACACCATCATGTGACCGAGTCTTCTTAGCCCGAAGTGTTGAAGAAACCAATGACGTCCATCCTTTTTCCAGCACACAGAGGTACTAGAGCACATCTGGTTGTATGGCTGCAGCCTCTATGAGTGACTTCCAGACCCCTGACCCCAGACCCTTTCTCTTATCTGTTTCTTAGGATGTCTAGGGTGAGGTAGACCCCAGTGTCAAAGCTGCAGCAGGAAGCCCTGGTCTCTGGAGGTCTGATTTGACTCTGCTGCTTTGCAAGCTAGAGGAGCTAACCCACCTGACATTTGCAGGAATCAGGCTTTTGGAAGGAGATCCAGCACAAGGAAAAGGCATGGGTGAATGTCAGTTTAGAGGACTTACTGGCCTGCTTGGCTTTCTCTGTATACGTGGTGGTTAGGTCTTCATCAATCGGATGTTCCACTGGCCCCACCATGGGGATGAGATGGCGTTCCGCTCGGATAGCCTTGGTAGCATGGGGCAGGAGCATTGCCTCTGGAGAAGGCTCCCGTCCTTCTGTTGATGGTGGCCGCAGCTGTCCCTCGCTGTCTGAGAATGGAGTGTCTGTGCGACTGCCAGGCAGGCAGACGATCTCCCTCTTGGCCACCCCGCTGGAGCTGGCCAGCTCTGCTCCCCCCTGCGCCGCAGCCTCCGGCATGCTCTCATAGCCACTCTGTTCAGACAGCGACACCTCGTCCTGAGGTTCATCCGCCCTGCTGGTGGTGCTGCCAGGTGGGGAGCGCGGGCTCTTCTTGCGAGCCCGGCGGTGCTTCTCCTGTGCCACGTTGTCAGCATCGCTGTCTGTCTCGCCATAGTAGGCCTCGCTGTCCGGCGGGGACGTGAGGCTCTCCAGGTGCCTCTGTGACCTCCGTGGCTGTGAGGGCTGTGCCGTGGCTGGGGCTCTTGCTGGTTCAGAGCTGAGCAACTGTGCCGGGGGGCTGAGCAGGGATGGTGGAGAGAGCACTCGCTGTCCTGGAGAAGGGGAACGCTGGAGCCGTGGGCCGGTCTGGTCCCCACCAACTATCCTGTGGGGAGAAGGAAAAATGGTGAGCGAGGTGTGGTTTGTGTGGCTAAGCTGGAAGAAAACCCTGGCGTGAGAGAGGGCTATGGATTGAGATGGTGTTACAGGTGTTTTTCAGGTGGTACAGACACCTGAAGTGTAGACGCCAAGGACAGACTTATCTCTGACATCAGCTACAGGCTCTCATTCTGATTTTCTGCTTCACAACTCTATGGAAACCAAGTGGTAAACACTCAAAAATCAGAATGCCCTAAAACCATAAAAAATCTACCAAGCTCAATCAGCTCCCCAGGCATTTCTCCTGAAGAGATGAATTCCTGCATAACAAGCATTCCCCAGGACAGTGAGATCTACCCCTCAGGCTGCGGCTTGTCAACAGAGAGCGGCTGGTGCTCAGCTATCACACTGCACTCCAGCTGCTCCTGCAGCTGAAACTGTGTCAGCTCTGTAGATCCTGGCACCCCCAAACTGCTTTAGTTCAGACTGAGCTCCAAAGAAGTCAGTGCTATTTGTTTGCCCTGACCTCTACATGGGAGTAAATAGCAAATATTTAGGATATAAAGGCCCAAGTGTTTTTGGGGAAAAGACTTTGGTATCCGGTGGTAGGAGACCACTCTAATATTTAGCCTGCTCACTGTGGGACTGCTTCACAAGCTAACTACCTGTGCCTGGGTTTTGAAGACCATATGCAGTCATGCTGGCCAGCCCAATCCATGGTGGCATTTGCCTTTGGCTTAGACATAGCAACTTCAAGCCTCTAAGACATCTGGAAGGATGACTGGAGTAGGTGCAGGGCAGATTGGGGCAGTCAACCCCACTGCTGGCTTCCAGAGGGAAGGAGAATTGACAGGAGAAGAGCCCACTCTGTCTTCCCTCTCCTCAAGAGTGGGTCTGGATTTTAATGGCAGTTTGACTCCAGCCCACACAGATGGAGCTGGGAGCTTGTTCCTTGTCTTGTCAGAGTCACCAGGGCTTATAAGAGCTATAAAGGAGTCCTAAGTATTTGCCTTCTGAACATGCATACCAGGAAGCCAGGCAGGCAGCATTGCCTCTGTAAAGCTGCGGAACTCACTACTTGGATCCCAATTCTAAACAGTGAAAAATTTATATTTATGTCAAATGCAAACCTTTGTGGAAGCTAAGGGTGGGAGAATTTCTCTGGCAGTTTATTTTTTAATATTATTTGTCATTATGAAATCTCACTGGGGACCAACCTCAACATTCCACAAGCAAAACACAAGAGTCCCTGCTCTTCTTTAAACACTTGACCAGGTAAGTGAGAACCATTACTGCTTGTAAGCCAGTTTCTCTTGCTGTGTATTGTTAGGTCAGTGTCTCTCCCTTCCCCTTTTTCTGAAATACACATACTTCAGAGTCATCCAGCTACCTCTCCTTTCTGAACAGGAATGATTGGTGTTTTCTCTGGGAACGTAAGTATGAAGTGAGAATAGACATGTGATTGAGAAAGCAACATTTGATGATTTCTCCACTACTTCAAATGAAGCCAACTTATTACATTACTTCCAAACCATCCAGTGTTGGCTCCATCCAGAGGGCTGAGAGAAGCCTGCCTTTGTCACTTTCTTAATTCAAAGTGTGCTGATTTTGACCCATTAGAATTTGCCCAGGCACTCGTTGGCTGCAGATAGGGTGCAGATAGGCTCCAATGGTGTGAGATAAGGCCTTGGCAAGGGGCTAGGAGCAATTCTGGACACCTTGTATAGAACTTACTCATCCCACTTAATCACAGCTAGGATATAGAGTGAACACATCAGAAGGCACCGGCACTTTCTCTTAAGCCAAGGGGAAGATCCCACATGCTCAGGCTTTCCTTCTCTGAGCACTGCCCACCTCTGCTCCTGCTTTGCACATGACAGCAACCAGCATGGCTGTCCCTCCCCACCCTCAGCACTCCACAGTGCTCTGTCTTTTCAGAACTGTAGAAAATCACATCTCCCAGCCCCCTTCACCAGGGCCTGATTTTCTGAGGGTGACTTCTGTTTAGGCAGTAGTGTGGACTAGCTAGGACCTCACACAGCTTTGCTGCCTTCACCTTTATAGGATTATTCATTTATAGCTTGGGCCACATCCAGCATGCACTGACGCACTGGGTTAACTTAGCACAGGGAGGACAAGGAACATTACTGGGACTACTTTTTGTCCTTAAATTTGAGTGTGATCTCCAGTATTCTCCTTAACTAGAGACTGGCACAGATATTTCTTCCCATAGAAAGGGGGCTTAGCCACACACCTCTATTCTTTGTTGAAGTCAGTATACAGACTGTTGGACTACAACAGCCCACTGTAAGACAGGGCAAAACATTGAGATGGCCGCATGTTAGCCATGTTAGGACATGGGTAAGTCCTCCTAGTACACCTTGCAGTATGGTGAAACCAAAGGCTTCCTGCTTGCCTTGTTTCTGCTGGATGTGGATAGCTGCTGTGCTGGATGAAACCACCCTACTGCCTGCACTGTCACAGCACTGGCACTTGGGAGCAGGTTACCTTTTCACGCGGATGTTGAGCATGCCATTGGAGGAATCGATGATCTGCATGGCATTAGCATGGGACAGGCCAGCACATGACTTCCCATTGATCGATACTAGAACATCATTTTCCCACAGGCCTCCACGGCACGCTTTGCTTCTTTTTCGAATCTGAAAAAGCAGGAGAGAGGATAGGGATGAAGGGAAGAACAGCAGCTATTTAGTTCAGTTGCTTGTCTCTTGCTGGCTCTTCTATTGCTCCATTCCTCATAGAATAAAATAAGGCCTAAGACTACTGTGCTGACAGAGTGGAGCACTAATCCTCTTGGACAAGTCCTGGCTGTGCTTTTTGATCTCTGCATTCCTGTTAATTACAAGAATCACTCTGCTGAGCATTGGCCTGACCTAATCACCAACCCAGTTCAAGTTCTTTAGTGCACATGAAAGACTCAAGAACATCTACATGCTCTTCTCCTCTTGTTCCCTGTCTCCTAAGTTGGTCAGGGAGTCTGTTTCAGAGAGGGAACAGACTATGCCTGCACATGACCACGTGTCCTTCTGCATGCCGCTACTGTACTTCCTTGGTATGGTCCCTGACTCATGCAGAGCCTCTGCAAGTACCATCCTCAGGGAAGCTGACACTGGGGAGAGGTGGCGGTTCTCAGGCATGTTCTGTTGTTAAGCATTCCTGCTGCAATGGCTTTGGTCAGTGTATTTCTGGACATCTGCATCAGGCCATATGGTGTCCTGTTACACAAGTGTAAACTTGGAATACATCTTTAGCCTTAACAGGAGTTGTGCAAGATATGCATTGCTATATCAGAGAAGGTTGGAGTCACTGGTTCCAGGCGAGCTCCTAGATCTGGCCTCTCACGGCCATCTTGCACCAAGTGTTTCCTCTCCCTTTCATTCCATCTTCCATCAGTTAAACTTCTTACCAACTCAGCCTAACCTTTCTGCTAGGGCAAGCAAGCAAGCAAACCAAATGCCCACTAAGCTAAAAACCACAGACCTCTCCCATACAGGCAAGCAATGGGGATAGTCCTGTGGGACAGCTTGGCATCCATAATATACTCGTTTTGCACATAAAAGAATAACCAGGTAAAATCACTGTGTCAGAGCAAGTCAGGACCAAGGCAGTATTACACGCTATTTATAGATTCTTCTAGAATATTTCTTCAGATCTTGCAGTTAAGTGAAAGACAAAACAGTGCAGAGCTGTTTAACAGACGGTGCAGTGAACAGACTGTGTCAAATCCCTGCAGAGAAATAATACTCAACAGGGTACCTTTGCCCATATCTCACAGCCTTGCTGCTTGAGCCACCAGACTCATCTATAACATCATAAAGCTACTTTGCCCACACTCCAATGGCAGCTTCAGGAAAGAGGAGTGAATGTGGGAGGATTGCTGCCCTGTCATTGTTCTTGCAGGAGCAGCAGGCGAGCAGGAGAGGAGAGAGCTGGAGCCCTAAGGAAGTCCCATGGCATGATTGGCTGGTCTTAGGGCCCAGGCCCCCTGCACCCTTGGGGTGCATGAGTGCCTTGGGCTTGACCCTGCTGGCCTTTGTTGAGCAGACAAGAGAAACACTCCTCCCAGGTCAGCCTGTCAGCAGGACTGAGAGGTGTTGGGGAAGAAGATGGAAAGAGGAGGGCTATGCTTCAAGTTGTTTTTGTGTTCACTGGTACTTTATCACTCTGTAGCATTTCCAACTTGACCCCAAATCTTGCCTGCATGCTTAAAATAGGGACTGGCTCATCCCAGCTGCCACATCCATCAGCCTCTGTCATTTTAGTCCTTTATCTCCCTCCTTGTTAATATAAGCCTGGAATGAGCATGTGTAGGTCTGTAATGAACTACTGCTGAAGAACCACTGTTACAGTATAAATGCTGCTTCCTGATACTTCCTCCAGATGCAGCTGTTAATTGAGAAGGTAAAGCAGACACATTTTCCAGGGCTGCCCACTGATACAGCAGCTACTGAAAAGAGTTAGGAAGTTGAAGAGGTTAAAAGGAGTGTTTACCAGTATTCCCCAAAAGGCCAACTGCTGCTTCATAGCCAAGTACTTGGTGCTTAGCACTGTATGGGAATATACTTGCTCAGTATCTCTCCCAGTTGTGAAGTGAGGGGGAGACTGAGGGTTAAAAGCAGGTGCTCAGTACATTCCTCACATCCCATGGTATTCCTTCCTGCTCACTGAAACCAAGGATGTAGGCTGGTGACCGGCCAGAACAGCAATAGTAAGCTTCCTGCAATTCTCTAGTCCCTCAGTACTGCAAGTCTTTGCAGGCAACTGTTTGGGGTTCCCAGGCAGGAAGGATCAGGCTGTGCTCCCAACGCTGCCTGATGCTGTTTCAGGTAACTTTATACCAGAGAAGGCTGGTGGGATGCAAGTGGGCCATGTGGGCTGATAATCATTACCAGGCAATGCATTTTTCTCATGGTTAGTGAGGATGCTGGGTCTGGCTTGGTCTGTGTTCAAATTTTACTGGACTGACAGAAAGCACATGCACTAAAGCAACTATTGGTACTTCAGTGCTCTACAATCCAGGAGGGACTTTCCATATCTTCATTCCTTTCTGGGAAAACAGGACTAGGTCTCTTCCAGCACAGGAAGAGACCTATAAAGTCTGAAAATAGCATGTGTCTGGCTCAGTCTTCCATATATTTATAAACCCTCCCTGGAAGTTTATGAATTTGCTTCCTGAGATCAGAGGGAAATGAACTATCCACAGCTTCATTTTTATGCCATACCCCTACACCACTGCGTTTGCCAGGGAGGAAGGCAAAGGGGTTAAACACAGAAGAGGATTGTGCAGAGCAAGAAGGACAGGACAGGACTTAATCCACAGCCACGACAGCAGGGTGCAGCGTCCTGGAGGCTGCAGAGCCTCTGGATAGAGACCAACACAAGCCTGCCAGTTTTCATATGACTGCCAGCTCTGTGCTGTAGAGCTTTAATGACAACCCATAACCTGCACATCTTGAGTACAGCGAGGGCAGCGCTGAGCCTTTGAGGCCCCAGGCCAGGGTGGCTGCCAGTCCGAAAGCCAGGCTCCCTGCCCATCCTGAAGGTCAGGCTGCCCTCAGGATCAGCCACTTGCTCCCCATGTCCAAAACATGCCCTCTTCTGGGCACCCAGTGAGCCACATGAAGAGTCACTAACAGGGAGCTTCTGCTTAAGCTGCAGAAAGCTTGGAAGGTGTCAACCAACAGCTGTTCTGAAGAGGCTGGAAAAGTTGGAAAAAGTGGTGTTTCAAAAAGTAAACCTCTCTGCTTTCTGTAACACATACCTGGGCAGCTTTCTTGTGCAAATGAGAAGCAGCACTGACAGACTGACAAGTGGTCAGGGTTGGCCCCTCACCTGCCCCGAGAGATTGCACTGTCTGACCTTCTAGCACATACTGGCGAGGACAGACCTCTCCTTTTGTGTGAGGAGCCCTACAAATTCTGTGGGCCTCTTGTAACTGACTGTTAGACTTTCCACTTCATGCCTCAGTAGACACACTTCGCCATGGCATACTCATGTCAAGTTATGTCTTGTTTAGATTTCAGATGGGTTTAGGAAATCCCAATTTCAGAGTCTTATGGATTTATGCTACTGGAAATACAAACCAGTGTGAAAAACTGAACACGTTTACTCAGAAAATTGTTCATCTCCCTGCCCTCTCAGCAGGAGTTCTGTAGTGACAAAAGAGCTCTTGTCAGAGAGGTTTGGGTGTCTGCAATGCCTATGTACATTCACATGCACACACATGTTTTCTTTCATTACTTTGCCTGCTTTCTCCCATTGATGTGTTCAATCAGACAGAAGGGAAAGGACAGAGGCAGCTGAGACCAAAAAAAAAAAAAAAAAAAAAAAGGGAAAAGAGTAAGGCAACAACTGAGGAGGAAAGGAATGAGAAAAGGTGTTGAAAGGAAGATCAGTGCTAGGAGAGGCCAGGAAGGCCAGGGTTGAGATCAGGCTTTAACAGTACAGTACAAGTTTCCTTGTACAGCCCTAGGCAAACAAAAGGACATGCTGACTGTTGGATGTGTCTTGGGGAATTCAGCCTAACTTTCAGGAGCAGAATGCAAGAGAGGAGGGGGTCAGATGCAATTTGGCAGCATCTGTCCCTCAGTAGGGACTATATTTAGACAGTGGTATGTGGGGGCTGGACACATGCTGGGATGCTAAGAATAGAGTAATCCTGATAGTAATTCAGTGGCTTCACATCTTGCCTCAGTACAGCCCAGGGAACCTGTCTTGAAACTTTGCAACCACTCTCCCTGCTGGCCAGCACCGCTTCTTCGTAAGGAAATAGGCTGTCGGTAAATAGAAGTGGTTTGCAGTGTAGGTTCATGTCATCCGTCTCTCCCCTTACCTCCCCAAGCCACCTCCCATTTCCTCTCATTGGGAGAGCTCAGCCTTTAAGGTAGGAAGACAAATTACATTATCAGTCTTCCCCTAATCTCCTATAATCTTTCCAGCAGAAACGTAGCAACCTCAGTCCAAGTCAGAGTTGTATACGGAATACAATTAATCTTCCCATCCAATGGCTTTCCACTCTCTGATTGCATCTCTCAACACACAGTCGTCCCCTTGCCCCAGAAGCTACAATGCCATGGGATCCAACACTCCATACAACCTGGCAGTGTTTGAATTTAATTCCCAGCCTTATGTGAAATGTAACCCTGTCACAGGGTTCTCTTGGAGAGGTAAGAATTGACCTCTTGTGGTATAAAGCATTACCAAAGTGGAATGACTCAAGCAATGGCCAACCAGCATGTGGGTCTGCTCCTCCTAAAACTTCCTGCTCAGCTGAACCACAAACAGAGCAGTTGCTAGATGCAAAAGCAGAAACAAACACCCTCCATCTCTTCTTCTGTCTGTAGATGTGTATTTATATCATTTTGGTTATTGGACCAGTTTGGTTTTCGTCCAAGGCCAGAGTCTACTCTTTTTTGTGCAAGGAAAGATACCCCTGTGGCTAGAGCAAGGAGATGGCTAGAGTGGGTAGATGGCTGGAGTGGGATTCAGAAGACCTGGATGATTTTTTGTGTGACCTCAGAGAAAACACTCAGACTGTGAGCCATAAAAGGCATGAGCCTGGAAACCAAGACATTTTCCAACAGTCTTTCTTTATCTGAGTTGCCCACCCAAACACAGAGATCCAGTAAGATACTTTTCCTATGCCTTACCTATTAAGTAGCAAATAACCTCACATCCTCATATCAATGCCATGTTTTTTTGGAAGCTTTTATTTTACAGGCGAATATTTACTTTAATCTGTTATAATCACACTAAGCATTAAAACTACACAGGAAGTTACTTCCAGTAACTTCCTGTCAAAACATCATATTCCTTCTTAAGAGGTGACACTGGAAGACTTGCCTCTTGGTAAAGTAGGTCCAGTGTCTCTGCAGACCTACTTCACAGGTCATCCATGATGAAGCTTAATTAGGGAGTCTTTATATAAAGAAAGAGGGAAGAGAACACATTCTTTGTGGGATGGACACAGCAAGGGAGAGTGGTAAAAAGACATATCTTAAGTGGCAGGACAGACTTGGGTGGCTTCTGGGCAAGGCGATTAGTGATGAGAGCTGGTAGTGGAAGAGGATGCTGGTGCTGTGCAACTGGTTAAGTACATGTCAGACTACTGTAAAATATGTTACTGCCTAGAGTGTACTGGTGCAGGAATGAGAGAGCAACTTCTTAGATGCACTAGATTTAATTCTGACTTGTACCAGGGGATACAAGCTGATATAAAACAAACACAAACAATCAGGCATTGTTGGCTTTCTCTCTCTGTGGGTTTTCGCTTATTAAAATGAAGTGCCTTAAAATGAGTTTTTTGTTGTGATAATACAAGAGATGGAAGAGGAAAACAACCTCAAACAATCCACTTTCTTTTCCTAAGCAAAATATTTAGCACAGGTCTCATTGCTGGGAGCAAGTTTTTATCCAGAGGTGGCCCCAGGTAGACCAAAAGAGGCTTCATCTCCATATCTATTTGTTACTTGATGGTAGATTAGCTGAAAAGTGATTGAAATATGATATCAATGACAAAGAATAATGCCACATGTAATAGAAAAGACACTAGAAGTACTTGATAAGCATTTTACCCTCAAGAGAGTAAGCAGCAGGATACCAAGTGGTTTTTATATGAAGCAAGGATTCAGAAGGAACAGCTATATTTGTCAAATATTTGTACCAGGTCCCACATCTAGGAGCTGTGAGAAAAGCAACTAAATGTTCAGGAAAAGCATGCTTATACATGTCCCATGTCAGTCCTTTATCTAGAGGCTCAGCCTGGCTCCTGTGCCATAAAAGATTTTAGAATCTAAACCTAATGGAATTTGAGCTCATAAGCAAATCTAGCAACCAAAACATCTTTTTACAGGCACAGGCACTGAACTGAGAGAGAAGGAGGGAAAGACATTTGAATGTGGGGCAGAGTTATCTAGAGACGTGGCTTCAGTCCTCCAGAACAAGGTGTTCCCAACCTTCACACTGTGTGCTGATACTGCACTCTAAGGGGCTGTGAGCATTTGCAAGCCCTGAATAAAAACCCTTCTCAAAACAGAAGGCTCTTCTCAGCTACTACTAATTGTTGCACAGCAACAGTCTTAAGCATGATATGCCTCCACAGTATTTATGCTGAGAGAGGGCAAATTAGAAGAAGACATACCTACTATTATTTCAATAGGATGAGGGTCACTTTTGTTTGCAAAAAAATATTATACACAGCATTCATAATATTGCAAGAGTGGATTAGTGCACCAGAAGACAGCACTCACTAACCCAAAGGCAGCCTCTCAGCAACAGTCTGAGGAGAATAAGCACTGTTGTTCTGCGGCAGCAAGGACAGGATCAGCTACAAGTATGGGTTAGAGAAGTACCCCATTTACCTGAAGGATCCAGGGCACTTAGGTACAGAAGTGCCTTGCAACATCTTTGTAGTCATCTTGTAGGTATGAATGTACATCAAAAACCAGGCTCAGCCTCCATAGATGTGTTCAGTAGTTTTAGTCAGTCGCAGGCTGAATAATGCCAGCAAATGAACCTGAGCCCTGGACCGCAACTACTGTAGCATTAAACTGTTGAAATGATCCTTGGCACATCTTTGGCTCAGATCAGCTATTGCTGTCCAGAACAATTCCCAGGCACAGTTTGGGAGCTAGAGCAGAGCATTCCCAGAGCCACTGCCTGTGGGCATGTGGCCATTTTATTTGGAGGAATAAAAAATGTTAACTGCTGGGCTTCATTACACTCTGTAGCAGCTGGCATAAGTGCCAGAGAATGGTCCCAGGTACAATTAATGCACCAGGTATAGATGTAGCATGTATGGTTTCATTGTAACTTCTCATCAAGAGATTCTTCCAGGTCCTTGGAAAGTTCTACTGGTGCCACAGCATGCGCTCCCTCACTAGCAGCCAAGTGTAGCACCTGCCTAAGTGCCGACAGGCCATAAAATATGTCCAGGAGCACTCCCAAAGCAGCTTGAGGCACTCCAAAACCAGCATTAGTGACTGCTACAGACTAGGCCACCAGCAGTGCTTTTTTAGGTGTGACAGTAAACATTTGCAAAAACAGATAAAGAACAGGCTGCCCACTGAAAAGGGGAGAAGAAGAGAAGGTCCTCGCAAATCTGGAAGGCATCAGACCTATTTGGGTTAGAGCTGGCACCTCCAGCAGGAGTAATGTCACATGAACAAAGGAGAATGGCACAGAGTGCCAGGCTGTGTGTCCCAGGGAGCAGTGACATCGCAAACAGGCAGCAAGGATATCTTGCAGAGGAGACAGCAGAAACAGTGAATTATCAGCAGAGAACCATACAGGAAAAAGTGGGAACATGTGGGAAAGAGCTAAAAAGGAGGTCGTGATGAACTGCTCTTAAACAACAAAACAATTTTTGGTTTTAGAACTAACCATTGTTACTGCTTCCCCTAATAATTCCCCTAACATCGCTGTGGAGTGTTTGTACAGAACAGCCAACTGAAAGGAGTCTTTTGAGCTACCAGGGCAAATCCTCTGTGGTTTTCAGAGGCCATACTGTTTACTCTACTTCATAAATGGACTTTCAATATATCCATAAATGGATTTTCAATTCTTTTTCTAGATTGGAAAGTCATTGCTGAACCTCCCTGGTTAGTTCTGTGCTGTCACCTATATTTGAACAGTGTTGCTGGTATTTGCTCAACATCTATTTGTAGATTGCAGTCACTTCTTTCAATATTTTGCTAGGCGAAAGAAGCCTTCTCTCCTCTCCTTTTCTGTGGCTGCTCTACCTTATATTTATTTTCCTTGAAAGGGGCAGATTCTGTAAGTATGGTATTTCCAGTTAATTCCCCCTTGTGCACTAGACAGTAACATCAATGCCTTCCTATCTCTGTTAGGCATGTCTACCTGAGGCTCATTTGTTTATGTTTGTCTTTTTTTTTTCAGAGATTCATAATTTTGCTGGCTTCTTATTGGTGATGCACTAATATGCCCAGGTCCTTTGCTTCTACTATCAGTACCAGCTGTAAAGACTCAGTTTCCTCTGTTTTGTCAGTATTACTTGTACTTGTGCTGGAGGCAGAAGTGCCTTCCTTGCTTTTTATAGAAAGTAACTGTGTTTCCTCCTCATTGAATAAATCTTGTTTTGTAGCAGGGTCCCTAAAGGCAGGTTTGCATCCACTTGCATTATCTTAAAACTGTCCTGTTCATCTTTGTAAAAATTATTTCCATAATATAATTTCATGTGAGGTTTCTACTTTGGTTGACTAACGACATTAGTGCTTACAACTTTTCTCAGACTAGCTATTTTACATTTTGTTTGTTTTGAAAGCATTTCATGCACATATCCTTACTGCAAAGAAATCCTCCAGGAACCTGATGGTATTGTTCTCTCTTACTCTTTTCAGAATGTGTTAACCTTCTCAGCAGTTACAGCTACATCTGAGGACCAAGTAGTTTCCCTCAGACTTTCTAAACTTAACATCTTGCCATCTAAGGATCCTTTTTGCTTCTTGTGCTTATTCTCTTTCTTTCCTGATGACTGTTTCTGGTCAAAGATTTCTAATGTTGTATTGTCATTTGCACCACAGCTACTGAGCTGTACCAAATCAGCTTTATTTTGTTGAGGGGTAGTGTAAACTCCCATTAGACTTTATCTGCTTCATTAGGTAAAAGATTCATTAGGAATCACAACAAGCCAATATGAATCCATAGTTGTTCAACGGATTTCGCTTAAAAGGACATTGCTGTAACTAAAAACAAAATTAAGATTATCCTTTGCTTTTTGTATTCTTTAGTCTTTATTTCCCTCTTTGTTTCTCTAGTTCTCAATATTTCTATCCTTTCTAATTTCTGCAGAATGATTCATGTCCTCTGTTGATGTTTGATCATGCCGTGTATCTGCCTGCTGAGCATATCAATGTCTGCTTTTCTTTCAGCTTACTCATTACAGCGTGATACTTTAATACAACCCGCATTGAAAAATCATCTATTCTTTCTCACTGAAGCCTCTCCAGACACTTAAAAGTTTTCTTTTGTTTATTTTTTGGTCTCACTCTCTACTCTTATAGTATCGGTTTTTTATGAGATGAATTACTAATGGTACGCCTTTCAAATACACATCAGTATGGTAGCCTTCAGATTCACATTAGGCAAATTTAGCACCTGGACACTGCAAATGATTGTTTGGGTGGAACAAAAGAGTCAATATGTGCTCTTGTAAGCAAGTTTAAGATGAAAGGAATAGGCATTTGCAGTTACAGATCTGGAACCATATAATCAGTTAGTGTTATTGCTAGCATTTCAATCTTGCTTGTGTTATTTAAATTTGTGCTTTTTCCTCAGTATCCACTGGGCACTGCTGGAAGAAGCAATGTTCTAATCCCAAGGCAGGTACAGCTGGTTTGGCTCTGTAAATCTACTTGAAAACAAAATTAGTTATCATAGAATCATAAAATGGTTGGAAGGCATTTTAAAGACCATCTTGTTCCAGCCCCCCTGCCACAGGCAGGGACACCTTCTACTAGGTCAGATTGCTCAGAGCCCCATCCAACCTGGCCTTGAACACTTGCAGGGATGGGGCACCCACAACTTCTCTGGGCAACCTGTTCCAGTGCCTCACTATATCTAATCTAAATCTCTCCTCTTTTAGTTTAAGGTAATTCCCCCTTATCCTATCACTATCTATCCACCTAAAACATATCTCTCCCTCTTTTTTATAAGTTCCCTTTATGTACTGAAAGGCTGCAAGGATGTCTCCCCAGGGCCTTTTCTTCTCCAGGATGAACAATCCCAACTCTCTCAGCCTGTCTTCATAGGAGAGGTGCTCCATCCCTTGGATCATCTAGACCCTCTAGACCCTAGGAGGTCCACATCTTTCCTGTGCTGAGGACCCCAGAGCTTTATGCAGTGCTCCAAGTGGGCAGAGGGGCAGAATCACCTCCCTCCACCTGCTGGCCACTCCTGGTTTGATGCAGTTCAGGATGCTGTTGGCCTTCTGGGCTGTCAGGGCACACTGCGGGCTCATGCCCAGCTATGTGCAACCCAAGAGACTGTCCACGAGTATGTAATTCCAGCGCCTTTCTCTAGGTGTGTCCCTGAACTCATAACCCACAGGGAGTTATTGAATGGCACAGAAGCTCTGTGGCAGCTGGATCCAGCATGTAAAGATACTGCTGCTTTTCTACCCTTTTGTGTCAGCTGGACTGAGGTTTAGAATTGATCCCTTGCTTGAAGAAACAGTTTAAACTACAGCTATTTATCCTTTTAGTCTGTAGAAAAATGGGTTCACACCCCACTTCCAAGATGTTCATGTACTTTATTTTGTTACAGCCAGTTGAATACTTTGCACTAGAAAACAGTTTCAAATGCATATATCCACTGTACATTTCGAGTTAATTGCAATTTGAAAAAAGCCAATAATTTAAGCCATCCTTGTGAACACTTTATGAGAGAACAATTAATTAGAGGCTCACCAATGGGAAAGGAAAGGAAAGGAAAGGAAAGGAAAGGAAAGGAAAGGAAAGGAAAGGAAAGGAAAGGAAAGGAAAGGAAAGGAAAGGGAACCATACAGCACACCCAAAGAATTTTCAGGAAAACAAAAAAAAGATACCAAGAACACCAATCAGAGATTAATTTTATGACAATCTCCCTAAAGAGAAACAATAAAAATATGATGGTGATGTAAACTTTAGAAAGCATAAAGGCAAGAAGACTATGAACTGTGTACATTGATCATGTAAGATGAAGAATCGTGAAGGGCTTCGTAATACAACAAGAGCGACTCAAGCAGGAAATCCCACTTAGTGCAACATTTAGTCTTTGGAATGCCTGGTTGCTTGGTGTTACCTAATCTTCATTAGGAAATCATGTAAGACTTAGCCAAGTTGTTCTAGTACTAGTTGTTCAGAAACAATTTTCTATTTATGTATAGGGTAAACCACTAGGACTACAAATTCTTAGATACTTCCCAGGCATGCTGATAACTACCTGAGGGGAAAGGATTTCCCTCCACATTGCATTACTCGAAAATTAGACACATTGGTGAAATTTAAAACTTCCTCTGAAAGACGTGCAGGAAACACAAAGGAAGCAGGACAAGAGGTGACTCTTAACTTAGTCTGGCTTAGCAATTCCAGCATCTCTACCAAAGTACAACATGCATCATTTACATATAACATATTTGTTATACTTGATTAATTTCCCAAATTAACTTTTTATCACTTATTCATCTAAAAAGGTACATGTGACTCAGCATCCGAAGGTAAGCATCTTTCCTTACTATGACTTTTCTAGCCCAGAAGTTGAAATTGTCTAAAATGACAGCACTGGAACCTCTGAGACACAAACGGTATCCACTCAGTTGTCTTCTGGCACCTATCAGCTATTCATGTCTGTATGTTCTATCACATGACACCTGGCAGTTTATTCTCTTCTAAGCAGGTTACATTCAGATATGATCTTCCTGGGTACCTGGTAAGGACCTACAAATCCATTCTTTGGAGACTATTTAAATGGTGTTGCCTTTAAGACAGTGTGTAGGGTCACTCGACGCTATTAAATTCTGGGCAATAATAGACAAAAAAGATAATTATAAAATGAAAATCCTGCCTGAAGAATGATGTATACTTTGAGCCTCAACTGGATTGGTATCAATTATATTTTCCATAATTATTTTTAATGCAATATCCAAGTACTGTAAAATTACATATATTTGTATTGCTAGACTTGAAGTACAGCACCCAGTTCTGGGTGAGAGCTGCTTCTAGTTAATACCTTCCTGCAAGTGCTACTAATCCTTGAGTAATATTCCATTCACCTTAAGGTGCAACTTAGCCTGGGTAATGGCTAGTTCTTGCTGCCGTTCAATCCTGAGTAATCTTTATAGACACTCAGAATCTCCTCCCTCTTCAGTCCCAGTTTCTTGTCTACTGAGGGAAAAACAAGAGTCAAAATAATCTTAGACCATGCAGAGTTAATGTACCCCCTGAAAATTCCATTTTCCTAAGAGCCACTGATGCCAGACACCTGTTTCAAGGATATTGATTCTTTCTTTTTAACACCTGAAGCTCTACAAGTATGTGCAGAAGTTGTTTTTCTGGAGAAAAATCATCTTTCTCTACAATAAGAAACATTCACTTTAAGGCCAAGCTATGGGATTCCAAACCATTTGGCAGAAGTTACAGACAAACACTCCGTGAGCTGGGGTGAGCCAAGTGACCCAGAACATTTATTTTCAAAATTCTGTCAGAGGCATGATCTGCTTAAGGAAACAGAAGGAGCTGGGCATAACATTTTTTCATTCTTGCTGCTGGGTGCCTTCCAGTAAGACATCCCAAGATATCATTGTGACAAGGCTAATGCAGCTGTTATGAGCTTAATAAAGAGGACCTTTTTTTCCTTAATTTTTAAGCTATTCAGTAGTCTTTCTGAAAAGACAACAGTAACAGCTGTTTATCAAAAGTAATGCAACACAAGGTTCATGTTTATTCAATTTTTTATTTCATCTCCCACTCAAACAACTATTTTTCTTTAATTCTTGAAATTAAACCAATATTTGCTGCTTAGAGCATCACAAATATTCACTTCAGACAGTATTGAGAAACTTTCACCAACAGAAGAGGCACTAAGAAATGTGCATCTATTTTGAAAGTCGGAATATAGTAATGAAGCATTAGGGACAGTTGAATTAAAAATATGGCTTTTACTGCTTCAATTTATTTTTTCTTTAGTTGGATGTCCTACATGAGTATTGAAGTTTCCATATTTGAGCCCTTTTCCCTGCACTGTTACTATGGTTATAGCTCTGCTGACAACTCGGCAGAGTTGTACAGCTTACAAAGTGTCTGAGCTGTACAGACCTGCACTGAAGCAGATCTTCACCTGACACTTGTCTCTACCTCAACAGCATCTGTTCCAGGACCCACAGCCCACCTCACACCCCGCTTGAGCACACCACCCAAGTTTTCCTTTTAAGATCTGCTGCCATGGTAAGGAGTTCCTGTATTCTTTAACAGTAGTGAAAGATGCCTGACTCAGTAGGGATATCTCAGTTCAGCAGAACAACTTTGGTCTCACAGGTCACATCTCAAGGTCCTACCTTTGACACTTGAAGGGGTCTTTTCTGCTCTGAACCCCCTTGCAGGCGGAAGCCCCAGGGGGCACCTCCAGACAGAGTGATGAGCATTTCTTCTTCAGCTCCCATGATTTCTGTGCTTTAGATATTTTGTCTTCACAACTTCAGTACAGACTCCAGTTCTTAACAGGCAGAATCTTCTATTTCCATAGTCACAATTCACACCACCACTCTCGAGTCCCCACAAGGCCCTCTGCTCACTTTCTCCTTGAAGTTCACACACACACAAGAGTTGAGACTGTCAAGCCCAGCCTTCACTGCTCTTCTGGACTCTCAGCTGCTGCTCTGCCTATGATTAGACATTTGATTCTGCCCTTGGTAAGGGGCCAGAGTTGTCCTACACACGTGTCATGTCAATCTCACCCTCTGTGCCCCCCCGCATACACGATGGATCTCTCACCGGAACGTGGCTGAAAATAGCACACCTCCTGTCTCTCCAGAGCTTTGTCTGACACTCTCAAAGCTGGAAGCATTTCAGTAAAAGTTTTATTTCCACTTTGCATTCCAAATGCAAATCTTAAGAGTCACTCAGTACTCAGGATCCATTAGTATGAGTTTCAGGCAAGGACATGTCACAGGGACAAACTTGTACAAATCAGGTGATAGCACCTGATCCTATGAATTGAACAAAACCAGCTTGCAATTAATGTGCTCTCCACTCCTGTTTTCTCCATGCAGCTAGTGTTATTATGCAGCAGCACTATGTGCCTGCCCCGAAAGCCACAGGCAGACTATAGAGGTACTGTGCTCCCTCTGCAGCGTGCTGCTCCCTAACATCTCCTACATCCACTCGTAATATTAGACACTGGGACCAGAATAGCTGGGATTAGCTACACACACAGGATTCAAACAGTTCTCTGCAGGGCACTGCTTACATAGACTCAATGGCCAAGAGAGCCCAACCAGGTCATAGAATCATAGAATCAGAGAATATTTTGGGTTGGAAGGAACTTTTAAGGATCATCTAGCCCAACCCACCTGCAATGAGCAGGGACATTTTCAACTATATCAGATTGCTCAGAGCCCTGTCCAACATGACCTTGAGTTTTTCCAGGGATGGGGCATCTGCCACCTCTCTGGGCAGCCTGTCACAGTGCTTCACCAGCCTCGTAGCAGAAATCTTTTTCCTTACATCTAGTTTAAATCTACCCTCTTTTCATTTAAAACCATTACCCCTTGTCTTTTAAGCCCTACTAAAAAGTCTGTTTCCAGCTTTCTTAAAAGCCTCCTTTCAGTATTGAAAGACCACAATAAGGTCTCCTCAAAACCTTCTTCAGGCTGAATAAACCTAACTCTCTCAGCCTTTCTTAGTAAGAGAAGCCTTCACCCCTCTGATCATTTTCTTGGCCTCCCTTTGGACCTACCCCAATGAGTTTATGCCTTTCCTGTGCTGAGGACCCCAGAGCTGGATGCAGGTCTCCAGATGGGGTCTCTCTAGAGTGGAGTAGAGCCTTTTAGTGGTTTTCCTTTAGGACCATGACAGACAAGACCTCCTAGTGATCCCAAGCCAAGGAGTTATAGAAGAATTAAAGTCCATGTTCATCCTTTCCTACAAGGCTTAAAATGTAATTTTCTGTTAAGGTCCTGAGGACAAGCTTACCCTTACCTCTTCCTTATTCTGCATGTGCTTAGCTCTCAGTGACTAATATCCTTATAACATCCAGAGGTTGTACTTTTGCTGTGATGCCATTGCTTGACTAGTCCATTGCCAGTACTATAGCACCACTCATCTGGTGCCATTGCATATTGCTGCTGGGCACACACCAACACAATCATAGAATCATCAAGGTTGGAAGAGACCTTTGAAATCATCGAGTCCAACCATCCACCCAGCACAACCACTGTAACCCGTAAACCACTAAATCACATCACCCAGCACCAGATCTCGACACCTCTTAAACACCTCCAGGAGTGGTGATTCCACCACATTCCTGGGCAACCTATTCCAATGCCTGACCACCCTAACAGTGAAAATGTTACTAATATCTAATCTGAGTCTCTCCTGTCTCAGCTTTAGGCCATTTCCTCTGGTCCTCTTTGTAGCCACAGAAGAGACCAGCCCCCACCTCACTGCAATCTCCTTTCAGGCAGCTGTAGAGGGCAATGAGATCCCCCACGAGCCTCCTCTTCTTGAGACTAAACAATCCCAGGTCCTTCACCCATTCCTATAAGACAAGTTTTCTAGACCTCTCATGAGCCTTGTTGCCCTTCTCTGGACACACTCCAGCACCTTACTGCCCTTTCGGAAGAGAGGGGACCAGTAGGGCCTACTGAAGGCAGTACTTGAGGTGTGGCCCCACCAGTGCCGAGTACGGAGGGACGATCACTTCCCTGTTGTGAGTAGGGAGTGAACAACTCTTTGCAACTTGGTGCAGAACTGGCCCTGGTTGCTCCCCTGTCGCGGTCTTTCACAGGCCGCTGGTGGGACAGGCGGCAAAGGGCACGGCGGTCAATGGTAGCCACGGCTCAGCACCGTTCGGCCGTGCCCTGCTTACGCCTCAGCTGCCCGTGCGGACAGAGGTGGCTGCGGCTGGCGACAAGCAGCCCCGCGGCCCTTCCCCGCAGCCACCTCCCACCCCAGTCGGGACGTCAGCGGCCGCCGCCTCCCGGCGCCTGCGCCGCATCCGGGCCCCGGCGGGCGGAGCGCGGACGTGGCAGCGCCGGGCGGGGAGCGGCGGGGCGGGAGCCGGAA